>CM056376.1:61398506-61610630 GCA_029718625.1 Synaphobranchus kaupii | reverse complement strand
TGTCTTTCTTGTGAGTATCGTGGCCATTTAAAAAAGACGCGTAGGCTACTATTATCTCCTTTTGATGACATTTGTATATGATGTTTCTTTTATTAGCTGTAGTGTATCATTCAGGTTTGTATGCCCAACTCTCAAGATAATACAAACAAGAATCATTTACATTTATATACAGTAAGTGCTTTACAAATAAATATAGTTAGCCTCATAGATAGCCAATCATTAACTAGATGACGAATAATAAGGGGATTTTAGAGGCAGATCTGTTTGTTGCGTCATAATGACGGTTTAGAACGTCACATATTCTGAGAACACACGCAAAAAAATAACTCACGCTGGAGGGCCAGTGTCTGGAATCTGGAACTTACGTGCGAAAGGGCTAGGAGGTAAAACTGGCACTCTGCCTGCCCCTGCCCCCCCACATCCCTACCACCACCTTTTAACATAAGACAATGCCCATGTTTTTAAATCCCTTTTCTAAAGTGTAGGTGCCCCCTCCAATGCTGTTCCTGGACACTTGTGGACAAGTCTGCCCTATTCAGGTGATTATTTGGACTGGCAATCTTGTGGATGGTAAATCCTGTCCGTAAGGTTCCCCTGAATGGACTAAGTGCTTATAACATGCAGTGTTCCCCTCTTCACATGTTGCTGTGAGTGATAAGGCCTAACCCTCAAGTCCCACAGTCTTCTCCTGCCACTCCCCGAAGGACCCCAGAGGCACAAGTGCAACCGGGACCCATACCCTGCCGCGGGAAGCTAGCCTAAGCGACTGCCGTCAGCAGTCCACCCAACTGGACCCGAGCTCAAGGAGCCAAAACGGATTCTGACAGGGAAAGAGGTGCTTCCCCGCCCGTCAGTAGAGAGGTTTTGACCGCACTTTTGGATGGTCCAGCTGCCTGTCACAGGAGACAGAGCCCCCCGCACGCTGTGCAGAATTGGTAGAGACACTGTGGAATTAGGCGGCCTTTCACTCACACAGTTACAACATTAAGGGGAATAAGCACTGCATGTTAACCAAGCAAGTCCAGGGAACTCTTCCCTTGCAATCCAGATACCCTGACACTGGAGAAGGAAGAGAATGAACCAAGGTGCCATGACAGCAGTGACAAAAAAAATAAAAATGTTTGCACCACACCGGATCATCACAATGGGACTATTAAACTGGACATGGACTAATTGTTTTAAAGATGGTTAGTGAACCATTAGGACACTTGTTTTCATGCAGCTATCATTGTACAATGATATATATAATGTCCAAATGTGTGGTTGTTATGATGATGGAACGATAGGCTCTTAGCAGCTGCATGCACCTATCGTTCCAAGAGAGGGAATGACGGGATGTTGCCTAATGTCTTTTGCTCTCTCTCTCTCTCTCTCTCTCTCTCTCTCTCCTCTCTCTCTCTCTCTCTCTCTCTCTCTCTCTCTCTCTCTCTCTCTCTCGGCCTCTCTCTCGGCCTCTCTCTCTCTCTCTCGGCCTCTCTCTGTCCCCCCCCCCCCCCATCCCTACCACTACCTTTTAACCTAATACCATGCCCATGTTGTGTTTAAGTCCATTTTATAGAGTGTAGGTGCCCCGCCAAATACTGTTCCTGACACTTCTGGACAAGTCTGCCCTATTCATGTGATTATTTAGAATGGCAATCCCGTGGACGGTAAACCCTGTCCGTAAGGTTCCCCGGCATGGACTGACAGCGGTCATAACATGCAGTGCTATCATTAATTGTTCCGGTCTTCACATGTTGCTATGAGTGATAATGCCTAAGCCTCAACTCCCACAGTCTTCTCCTGCCATTCCCTAAAGGACACCCACAGACACAAGTGCAAAGAAGTGCAACCGGTCCCACACCCTGCCGCGGGAAGCTAGCCTAAGCAACTGCCGTCAGCAGTCCACCCAATTGGATCCAGGCTAAAGGAGCCAAAATGGTTCCGACAGGGAAAGAGGCGCTTCCCCCGCCCGTCAGAAGAGAGGTCCTGACTGCACTTTGCCACCTGTGGATCGTCCAGCTTCCTGTCACAGGAGACAGAGCCCCCGCACGCCGTGCAGAACTGGTAGAGACACTGTGGAGTAGGTTGCATTTCACTCACGCAATTGCAACAATAATGGAAAAAGCACTGCCTGTACTGCATCTCTTGTCCCTTGCCAGTCTAGATACCCAGACACTGGAGAAGGAAGAGACTGAACCAGGGTGTCATAACTGCAGCTACACAAAAAGAGTGTCTAATAGAGATATCTCTCCGCACCACACTGGATCATCGTGGGACATACGTCAGTGTGTCCATATATCTGCTGGCCAGCAGATCACAAAGGGACTATTAAACTGGGCATGGACTAAATGTTTTAAAAATGGTTGGTGAACCATTTGGACAGTGTTTTTGTTGTTAGCAGGTAACTACATCTTCAATGTTCAAATGTGTAATGTGATTCCTATTTGGTGATGTAAGAATAGGTTTTTAGCGGGTGCATGCACCTATTCTTACAAGAGAGGGATGTAGGATATCTAATATTTCCCCTCTTCTCTCTATCTCTGTCGCTCTCTGTCTCTCTCTCTCTCTCAACCCCCCAACATCAAAGATAAGCCAGTCTTTGTCATAAATGACCCCTCTCCCCCATACCTTAACCCAATCAGGACAGGGATGGTCTTCCTGTCAAGGTACTTTATGAGTGTACCGCAGAAAAAGAATTTAGTCAGTTTGGAGTTTGTTTGGTGAAGAAGTCATTCTTTTTGGTTCCTCGTGGCGTTTCCTTTTGTTCCTGTTCAGCTGGAGGGTAAATAATATTGGCAATTTTTGGCTTATCTCTCTTTTACTGGTATATCCAAATTAATGTCTGGTTTAATATCTTCCATTTTGTAAATTATAAGTAGTCAGCCTACATTCCTTAGTGAATGTATGATTTCAATTCATTATTCCAATTGAATGTTTTCATTTAATAAAATTACTTAATCTCAAGACCTGATTTAGACTTGTTTTGGCTTGTTGGTTGATCACCAGGTTACTGTTCGACTTACCTATTAACGAATTTGGCGATTTAATTGATAATTGTAATTCTTAATAATAATAATTAAATTAAATCACGTAAAGCTTATTTTGAACGTAGGTTAAGTGAGGGGTTCTAGCACGCAATATCGCTTGTGTTCAGTATTCAGAGTGCCGAACGTTTTAACAAGGGCATTGACTGTTGGAACCGCTGGATTCAGTAAATACACATTTTACCTAGTCCTCACTTACCCGACATTACATAAGGTCAGAACATACAGAAGTTAATGTTTTAAGGGATCAGAGTCTATGGTCATTGTGGTTACTTCTGTAGGAAACCCTGAAAAGTGCCAAACTCTCGGTGCTGTATAGGTATGGGGCATGCCCCACCAAGCCGTAACTTGGCGGATGGCATACCTGCCATCCCAATTAAGCCTCCCCATAGGGGCTGGCTTCTACCAGTTGTTGTGTTTCTTTCTACATTGATGTCCTGCAGGAATTATATGCAAAAGTGACAACACAACTGCAAAAGCCACAACACAACTGCAAAAGTGACAACACAAATGCAAAGCCATAACAACGGAAGTGAGCAACAATGGATGTTGATAATGAAACATGCTGCATTTGTGTTGTGGCTTTTGCATTTGTGTTGTGGCTTTTGCAGTTGTGTTGTCACTTTTGCATTTGTGTTGTGGCTTTTGCAGTTGTGTTGTCACTTTTACATTTGTGTTGTTGCTTTTGCAGTTGTGATTTCCGTTATGCAGTTCGTTCGACACTTCTCGGCCACCGTAAAAACCACTCTCCAAATTTATTTAAAAAGTATTATTATTTTTATTATTTTTTTCTCTCCTCTTCTGGCAGGTTAATTTTGAATTTTGTGGCAGCGGAATCTCAGAAACCGCAAGGCCTAGTCCTTGTACATCAGAGATGTATGTTTACTTAAGTTTTGTCAGGACAACTCACATATTTAAATGACATGTTAAATGAATGAATGTGCTGCATAATTATTTTAGTTTGGCGGTGAATGGATCTGCTTTAGTACTGCTCTGGAGCACAGGCATCTCCCCCCGCTAAACAGTAGATGACCAGATACCCCCCATACTAAAGCAGATCCAAATGACAGGTGGAAGCTGGGGTGGTCGAGAGGTGACAGCAAATTTCTTTTAACACAAGCCGTAAGCAAACAAGGAGCAGCGCATCAGCATAAGCAGTACAGAGAGAACTGATTCTTAGCTTAAAAAGGGCACTCCATTAGAGGTGTGCGCATGTGATTGGTTGAGTATGGGACGCGTGATTGCTAGCCGACCATGGTCGGCTACAGCGAGAGGTTTCCAGACAGAACTTGCTCTGCGCACGCTTGCATCGTTCACAATGCTCATTTCTGTCAGGACAACTCACGTATTTAAATGACATGTTAAATGAATGAATGTGCTGCATGATTATTTTTGTTTGGCGGTGAATGGATCTGCTTTAGTACTGCTCCAGAGCACGGGCATCTCTCCCCGCTAAACAGGAGATGACCATAAACCCCCAACAGCCCCCAACAGCAGATCATCCAGTAGCCAACCTCGCCTGCTGTCTCCTACAATCAGGAAGACCATATCAATATCCCTCCAGCATGGAGCTAGAAGACAGCTGTGATCTTGGACCAGACCATTAGCCATACTACATTAGTGACAGTAGACTATGTGTACAGCAGAGCACCTGCTGTCTCCTGAAGATCAGGAAGACCATATCAATATCCCTCCGACAAGGAGATCGAACACGGCTGTGATCTTGGATCAGACATTGCCCATACTAACATTATGTGAGCGTAGACTATGTGTACAGCAGAGCACCTGCCGTTTCCTGAAGATCAGGAAGACTATATCGATATCCCTCCAGCACAGAGACAGAACATGGCTGTGTTCTTGGATCAGACATTGGCTATACTAGACAATATGAAGCCTAAGTAGACTATGTGTAGCCTGGCTGCCCTGGCTGTGTGGCTTATACTATCTACTGAGAAAAGCTATGTGTAACAACAGGGCACCTGTTGCTTCTGAAAATCAGAAGTCCTGAATCGATATCCCCATTGACCACTGCACGAGAAACCTGATGACAGCGGGATCGAAAAAGGACATACTAATTTTTTGGTTAGTACCCAGCAACCACCATATTTTATTAATTATTATTATATACTGTATATCTTTTAAGCAAGTAGCAAATGTCAACAGTACAGAGATGACAGAATTTGCTGGACGAGTCAGTGTGGCATCGTTCATGAACAGAGGCTGATGTGGGGCCATGGTCACAGCTAACTCACATTGGATATTGGTAGCAAAACCCACCCCCGAAAGTCTTACCCAGATATGTTATGTGACTAGTGGAGCATCCACTATACAACTTAGCCAATACCCCGCTTGCTTCAAGAGACAGTCTGACGAAATGCAATGCTATTGTATCCTGAATCAACCTAGTCATTCTAATTTTCACGGTGAACCATGCAATTTGAAGCCAGGCCACACTGTGGCTGTATAGAATACCATCAGAAGCAAGCCACTAGTGTCAGCTTGCCATAAAGGATTTGATTACCATTACAATGCTTAGCCATTTGAATTATTTGCCATTAGAGATAGCTTGCCTTTAGAATAAAGCGATAAGCCCAACATTCCAACAGATATACATAGCCTATAAAGCAGAATAAGCCTTGCTGTAAGAAATTAACCTGGTGATCCAGCAATATGCAATATACAGCAATCCATCAGATATGCAATATGAGGCGGCAAGGTGAAACTTAATAGCAGCAGCTTTACGATGCATGAGAGCTCCTGAGCCTTTGAGCACGACAAAGGTTTGATTTGTTAAAGCTATGAGACGTAGGCAGAAATCCAATGCCCAGAGTCTCCCAAGTTTTTCCAAATTTATACAGGTGCAAACAGTGCTGGCAGCAGGCAGGAAGTGAGCGTCAAAATGAAGTCCGGTTTTGCCCCTTGCTTTTAGAGTGTAAGCTACGCACTAACGGTGCCCCGGCAGCACCAGTTGCAGACACCGCATACACCAATGTAGCCTTCAACTGCATATAACACGCACACAATGGCGCTTTTTTTTTTTTTTTGCTTCTGAGGAGCGCACACACTAGCATTTATTTTAGTTAGCTGCAGAGAGCACATAGCTAAAGGCCTTACGCACTGGCCATACTCTTTTACAAGAATAAATCGCATGTTGAAAATAAAATGGAAGCTCCTTATTGTTCATAAATCTTGCACATTTCTAAATGTATTTTGCAAAAAAGCAGCATTTTTATTCTGACTCCAGCCATTATATAACGCTGCTTTTGCTTTAGCTGCATTGAGCACGCATTGAGAAATACGAAATGTGAAAACGATTCCTGCAGAGTAATACAACATTTACATTTAGCCAGTGCGCATGCTCTGGTTCCAAAAAGCACCATAGTCTAACATGGCAGCCTCGATGAATTGGCTTCATGCGCCAATGAGCAGCTCACCTAGGAATCCACGGAACCGGCAAGCTTTCTCCAGTTAGTATACATCTCGATGATACTGCTACCATGTGAACGAAGATTTTAGATTTGACAAGATATACAACTGGCGCTTTGTCCTATTGTTTTATTTTTAAATTTTTTTGCACAAGGGGAAGTTATCAGGCATGCACAGTAGTGTTTCAGTTAGCTTAGCAACTGATTACATGACGTAACCTATGCTTAGAGCGCACGCATCAGACCAGTGCTAAAAACTCAATTGACCTCCGGTCATTCAATGAGTGCCTGTAGTCTGTCTAATATTCCAACTGCGGACGTTCCAGCCCCGAAGTTGGAACTCTTGCTCCGCCTACCTTTTTTGGTGTGAACGCAGCATCATTGTTAGCCGTCTGATGGTAAACGGGGTAGGCAGCTTTAACGAGGGTTCATGCCATGGGAAGTGTACCTTTTTAAGATGTCCTGATTGGTCCGTGTGAGTGAGGGCAGACGGAAGAAAACAAACATTCAAACACGAAGTTAGAAAGTTAGGTGAATAGGTTGTGGCTGGTTTTAATGTCTCTCTGTTACGGTGCCGAGCAGGGACTGGACTCAAATGCACGACTCACACAAGGAATTCCATATTCCAATAATTTATTGCTTCGACCAATACTCCTGAAGCATAGGGAGATGGTTAGACAGACAGACAGAAACCAGTAATGGATCAGCAGGGAAGAGCGGGAGCGGGAGAGGCCAGGGACTGGATGGTGGCAGGAATCCGGGCAGGTTGAGCAGAGGAGGAGCGGGGGAGCGGGAGCCGGGGCAGCGTGGAGTGGGCACGAACAGCTGCAGGTTGGCAGAACTGGAGCACAGACAGGATATGCACAAACAGCTGCAGGCTGGTGGACTTGGAAGCAGACAAGAGTTAATTTAAGCAAGCCAAGACAGAACTAGATACCAAGTATCAGACGAGACAAGACCAGAGTATTACTACAACGAGACTTAACGAACTGGCACAAGCCAAAGAACACCGCGTTAATGGGTGACTAAAAACAAGTGTATCAGCGTAATGGGTATCAATTAAGTGCGGCGTGCGAATGTATGCATGAGTGATTAGCGGAGCAGAGAGTGTGCAGAATGCATGCGGAGAGAAGGAAAGGGATAGGCGGAACACAGAGCAATGGAATGACACGAAAGGGAAAACCACGCCCAGCCTGCAGCACGAAGGGAAACAAACAGGAATAACCAACACGAAACGAGAGGAAACAGGCCAAACACGGGGGCACAAAGGGACGGGAGTGAGAGCATCACACTCTCCCTCTAAACTGTAAGCTGTACAATGTTCATTGGTGTAAATAAAGAGCCACATGAACGAAACCTGCATCCTCGCCATTTGCATGGGACCGTAACATTGATAATTTGGGCATTACCCCGAAGCTGTGAGCCAATTAGTAGCTCGGTCCTGAAACCGGAAAGTAGCATGCCATTAGCAGCTTCGGTTCCCCCCTCCAACTATGAGTACGTTTACATGCACAGCAATATCCAATTACTGGAAACGATCAGCTTACGCCAGTAGTTAACTTATCGCGTTCACATGGAAGTAAGAAATGTGATTACTCCAAAAGCCGCGTTTACATGATTCTCTCCATAATCGGCTCTGTGGAAAACGTAGCTACTAACTGCTTCCCGTTGTAAGGACAAAAATGATTCGCCCGTCAAAAATTTACGTAAGTAGGCTATTGTTATTATTATTGTGGCGGCCTGGGGGTTGTAAACTAGCCAGCTAGGACCGGGAAGTGAGCCGCTACCCGGTCGATGTGTAGATACTTGTAAATAACGTGCTGTGTGTGTTTTAATTGTGTTGTTAGCTTGTTAGCCGCGTATTGTGTTAATCGTAAACTTTAAACGTAACTGTAAACTGTAACTGTCATTTAACTGTCACCTAAACTTTAAACATAACTGTAAACTCTAACTGTCGTTTAACTGTTATGTGTGGCTGTGATTGGCTAGGAATGTGTAAGTGTGCGCCAATCACAGCCGACTAGTTCAAATATAAGGCAGTACCTGAAACGATTCGTGTTAGTTGAAAATGTGCTTCCAACTGTGAACAACGCTGAGCTGGATCCTGTGACAAACCAACGGCTCTTTTCAGAGCTGGTAAGGTAGCGCTAAATAAAACGCTCGGCAGGAGCGATTCGGTACTGCAGTTGTTGTCTCCCTCCCTCATTCTCTGCGCCTGCTACATTATTATTATAGCTAGCTAGTCATTATTATAGCTAGTTATTTATAGCTAATTGCTACTAGTGGTTGATTTATATTATTGTACTAGCTAGCTTTACCGATCTCTAAATCTGGCCAATTTCCCGATAATTTCAGTTATTTAATGTGCTAGCCACAAACTAGCTAGTACAAACACAAGCACGTAACACTGAACAATATATTTTCACCGGTGAAATGCTCATTTAATAATAAAATTCTGAAGTGAGATGCTGAAGGAACCCAGGCATAGCAAATGTTGACAGGTGGAATAATTTTGACCTTACACCGCCTCTTCTGCCTGACATGCGTAGTTTTGAAAAGCCGAAAGAAACCGGAGAAAGGTGTTTACATTCCCCAAAAAATCGAAAGTTTGTTCAAAAAAACCAGGGGTGTTAATCGGGTTTCGAAAACACAGATTATGACCTTACATTATCGGATAAAGTGTTTACATGACATTTCAGTAACCAGAGTATTGCCATAACCGGGTTCAGATCGGAGTATTAGTGTGCATGTAAACGTACCCAATGGCTCGGAGGTTAGTCTGGGAAAAGGTGATTTGTGGGCAAGGTAGGCTGCTAGAGAATGCATTACATAAGCATTTGAGCTAGCCACCATGAGCGATAATAAACTAAACATTATTTTAAAAAAAATAAACTTAAGAATTCCAGTTTAGCTTCTGGGTTCTATTTGCAGTAGAAACAACAAAATCATCTCGCGGTAATAATGTGCAAAATAATGTTCCCAACGGGATACAAATACCTAACATTTAACACGACAAAACAGCAGTATAAACTAGCGAAATATCCAGAATTAATCACAATTGCTTATTAGCTTTTACGAACCTCCTGACAGTGAATTTTCTAACAAGCAACGTTAGCCTAGCTCATCGACCAACATCCACAAAATGTAACTTTACCAAAGTCCCATTTTACTGGAGGGCGTCAGCAAAGCACGGTAGCCCATGTAAACACGTCCAATTAATGTTTTAAAGCAGGTGGTGTAGCTCCTGAGGGCTTATGCAAAACGTTAGCATGCTGACAGGCGTATTTGGCTACTAACAAAATGATAGCCGGTTGGCAAATTTTGAATAAAACACATTGAAGCAACCGAGCTAAGTGGATAATAAAGACCGGGTTACACGGATGATCCGCACGTCTTAAATGGTCATGCTCAATTTGGCGTCAAGCTTTACATGACATAGGAATCCGCTTCTAGTAAACTCCAAGAAGACCTCCGCCTTGATGCTTGCATCGTTCGCGACGCTCATTGTATCCTTTCAAACTCAGAAAGTGCTAGAGTACAGAACCAAAATGTGTCACTGTCCAATGAATTATGGTGCTCACTGTATGTGTGCCTTTTTTTTATTTTTTTTTTTATTATTTATTTCAGATTTTATCCCATTTTCTCCCTGTTTGGTGGCCAATTACACCCTACTCAAGTTCAATTACCCCCCTCATAAAATTATAAAGCATTGAGAATATTTTGGATCCAGGAATAACAATGACATTCCGAAATTTTTATATCCTTTGCATGCCATGACTTCCTGATGCCTGTGACCGAACAACATCAAAGAAGAAACCCTTCAAGGTATCCATCCATATCTACTGTATTTCAGGCAGCAGAGTGATGATTTAAGGCTTGTTTGGTACGTCAGACTCTTGATGACTTAGAACCATTTAGCCAACCATGTGTTTCCATACTGTTCCAGTGTAATTTACAGCTAAATCTAGTCCTAGTCCCACCCCCCCAATTCCCATAGAGAGCCATTCAAATGCAGAGATGTTATAGTATCACTTGTAAGAGTACCAGAAAACAAGATATCAAGAGTCTTTTGATGTTGTTTGGTCACAGACATCAGGAAGTCATGGCATGCAAAGGATATGCGACCAAATATAAAAAAGTACTTAATTCTATATATAAATGCAGGGGTGCCAATAATTGTGGCACATGTGGTTTTGTTAAAAATAATTATTTCTTGATGAGGGATTTATTTTTTTCTCATAATAAATTTACTTCAATTAAAGTTAGGATTTTTCTCTTTTTTTCAGTGTGCCATTAAGCTAATTCACCAGACGTGAGTTTTTTTATAACCCTTTTTACTCATCTTTACCATGGGTGCCAATAATAGTGGAGGGCACTGTACTTCTAAAAGTTCCTAAAACAAACACCTCACTCTGTCGCTCTGCTTTCAAATATGCTGCACCCAATGACTGGAATGAGTTACAAAAATCTTACTGGACAATCTCATCTCACTGACAGCTTTCAATGACTATCACGGGCATGATCACAGACACCTGCAACTGCTCTCCATCCTCACAATAATACCCATTTCTTGATATTTGTCTCTTGTCTGCCCCAGCGCTCGTCTTAATTGTGCTTATGCCCTGTCCCGTAAGAATTTACTGTCTTGCATGTTTAAAAAATATATATATCCATATGCTTGCCGTTATGTATTGTCTTATGCCTTTGCATTGCATCATGTTTGCCTCCTGCTGTCCCTGTTACACTTGCTACCTTGTCGGTCTTGTTTTTTCCTTTGCTCTATGTCATTGTTATTGTCTGGTCTGTCCATCTTTGTTGGATGTTCTGTCGGTTTTTAACATTTTTATCCCTTCTCTTTCCCCTCAAGAGTTTAATTACCTTTTGCCAGGCTGTCCTTGTAAATAAGAATTTGTTCTTAAAGGTTGTATCAGCGATTTTGGGTGGAAACATAAATGATCACATTCATCTGATTTTTCCTCACGATCCGCTAGCTGCCCACCCCATAAGCAGGCCGTCAAAAAACCGCGTCTCTGTAGGCAGCCTATGCTCCGAGATCGTACACAAAAACAATGGTACTACCAACTACTCAAAACCAAAATAAACAGTATTCCAACCAATCACAATGATCTGCACAAACGTGACGTCACTTCTGAAGCGAAATCCCAAACAAACATACTTATGAATAATTATGTTATGTTTTAAAAAATAGTGTTCAAGCATCCAGAATTATAACCACGTTAATAACGTTTGTAAGAAACCAAACCGTTTGTAAATCCGTCAAGATTTCAGCGAGATAAGAGTATTAGCGTTTGTGCAGATCATTGTGATTGGTTGGAATACTGTTTATTTTGGTTTTGAGTGGTTGGTAGTACCATTTGTTTTTGTGTACGATCTCGGAGCATAGGCTGCCTACAGAGACGCGGTTTTTTGACGGCCTGCTTATGGGGCGGGCAGCTAGCGGATCGTGAGGAAAAAATCAGATGAATGTGATCATTTATGTTTCCACCCAAAATCGCTGATACAACCTTTAAGTGACCTGGCTGGTTAAATAAAGGTTAAATAAAAGTAAAAATAAAATTGTAATTTTTAAAAAAGTGTCTAACCATGAAAGTGATATCTTGGCTGAATTTATGGTGTATACAGTCAAGCTGGAAAGTCTGCACACCCCTTTCACCTTCTCCACGTTTTATTACGTTACAGACTTATACTACAATAGATTGAGTTCATTTTTTGCCTCAAACATCTACACACAATAGCCAATAATGACGAAGTGAAAACAGGTTTTTAGAAAATATGCAATTTTATTTTACTGACAAAAATAGGTTATTTAGGGTTACATATCTGTACACACCCTTAGCCTAATACTTGGTTGCTGCACCTTTGGCAGCGATTACAGCTTCAAGGCGTCTAGGGAAAGAAGCTACGAGCTTGGCACACTTGTTTCGGGACATTTTTGGCCATTCCTCTTGGCATATCCTTGCAAGCTCCGTCAGGTTGGATGGGGAGCGTCGGTACACAGCCATTTTCAGCTCTTTCCACAGATGTTCAATTGGATTCAGGTCTGGGCTCTGGCTGGGCCACTCAAGGACATGCACAGACTTTCTCCGAAGCCACTCCTTTGTTCTCTTGTGCTTCGGGTCGTTGTCATGTTGGAAGGTAAACCTTCACCCCAGTCTGAGGTCCAGAGCGCTCTGGAGCAGGTTTTCTTCAAGGATCTCGGTGTACTGTGGTGGAGAAGCCAATAATCTAGGCAAGGCGGTTTCAAAATCCAATTACCAAAAACAAACGCTTGCAAAGTCAAACAAAGGCTGAAGAGAGTGATGTGCACAAATAAGACTTTATTGCGTAACAAAGCCGTGCTGTCCCATGGAACAGCCACTGGGCCTAAGTCACGGTGCGTTTTATACATTTCTAGGTGTCTTAGGACAACCTTGTGTCCTCCCCTTATGCTAATGGCCAACACCCTTTGGTTTTCTGCCACCTTTGTCTCCAGGTCCCAAGTTTCCTCCCTCCATCATCACATGGTCTTCAAACATTCAAACCTAATAGTGGTGCCATTGTTTCTTGTGCTCTCTATTATAATCTTTATACAATTTACTACTTAGTCTATTACCTTTAATTAATCTACTTATTGATTATGCTGATTACATATTATTGCGCAATCTCCTGTGGTAAAACTTCTATATAATTCTCCCCTTTGAGCCTTTTTAGGCTCATTCTCTTAACTTGGGTTCAGGCAAGAGATCTGAGGAGCAGGGAGGAATGATTTAACTCAGGCAAAAATTGGCCATTTCCTATCTAAGCAACCATCCCAATACTCCCCAGGCCTAGAACCTAAACAGGAAAACTGAGCCAAAAGTCTCCTCATGTTCATTGGCAGGGGAGGAGTAAAAGACATCAGTCTCCTCTATATAAGCATGATTATGTTAATCTTATACATGTTCGTAGCTATCAATCTATATGTGTTCACTACTTCTTCATAATACTGTACTGTAAAATAGTTTTAAGAATGCAAAAAAAATAAAATAAATAAATACATGTGTTTATCTAGTCCTCCTGGCTTCAGGTCTCTTCACTATGTCAGAGCCGTTATTGCTCAGGGAACTTTACTCGCACTCCTTAGTGTAGGCGAAGTCTTGGAGGTCATGCTTGTGCTCTCTGGGCAGTTTTTCCAGGTACAGGAGCGGAGCCATCACCTCTGGTGCTGTTAACTGCTTGGTCACCATCTGGGTAAGTAGAGAACACAGAAGCGGCAGAAAGCAGCACACCACCAATCCTCCCACTAGCAAAACTACCACTATTCCCACTCCCATCTTAGTAAAAAGAGCTCCCCACTGTCCCAGATTTAGGTGAAACCAATCCCATACATCTGCATCTTTTCCTGCATTACTTTTTACTTCTTCTCTGAGCTGTTTTAGTTTTTTCATAGCTTCAGTAAATGAGCCCTCAGGAGCAGTATTATTGGGTATGAAAGTACAACACTGTTCTCCAAACATTATACAAACCCCTCCTTTTTCTGCCATCATCCAGTCCAATACTGGTCTGTTTTGCCATGCCATTCTGCTTGTCGCATCCAGCTGTTCCCCTCGGGCTGTTAAGGCCTCATCAGTATTGATTCAAATCCTGCAGCAATTTCGTCCCTTGCTTTAAACTCCTTGGGAATACCCCAGGGTTGTTGTCAGCTCCGGCCTGGGCCCTGCTACTCGGGTACAATGGTTAAGATGATACCACACAGCACTGCCTTCTACCTGTACCACCGTGCGGGTTGCCCTTGTGACTTTATATGGCCCTTCTCGTCTCTTATCGTGCCACTTCCTTCGGAACACTCTTACGTACACCTGGTCTCCGGGCACCACTGGTCTCTCTGGTTCTGCTCGCGGTTCCTGCTGCTTTTTCTTTTCCTGTAAATTAATTGCTTTATGTATCACAGTTAGTTGCTGCATATATTCTTTTAAATCCTCTATCGTTTCCATCAAGGGCCCCCTGTGGGGTTCTTTCCAGTTCGGAACAGGCATACTCCTGCCCGTCAGCATCTCGTGCGGTGTTAGCTCAGTGTTGCGGTTAGTTTGCATGCGATAACTTAGTAAAGCAAGTGGCAGTGCATCAATCCAGTTCATTTTTGTTGCAGCACAGATTTTGCTTAATTTTGCTTTGAGGGTTCCATTAACTCTTTCTACCATCCCTTGTGACTGTGGATGATAGACAGCTCCAAAATGCTGTTTTATTCTTAACTTTTGTAGCACAGTTTTCAGTGCTTTTGCAGTAAATGCTCATCCATTGTCTGAACTAATTTCATTTGGGATACC
The DNA here is from genome assembly GCA_029718625.1 of Synaphobranchus kaupii. Classification (NCBI taxonomy): domain Eukaryota; kingdom Metazoa; phylum Chordata; class Actinopteri; order Anguilliformes; family Synaphobranchidae; genus Synaphobranchus; species Synaphobranchus kaupii. The sequence goes on along the minus strand of CM056376.1, from coordinate 61,595,873 downwards.
AAATCTTGGTATTACTTCTTTTGTCAAAAATTTTATGACCGTTCCTGATCCTGTGTCTGGGGATGGAACAGCTTCCACCCATCTACTAAACCTGTCTATTATCACTAATAGGTACCTTTTACCTTGTACTGTTTTTATCATATCCACATAATCCATGGCTAAGTGTTTCATTGGTCCCTCTGGTATTGGTATGTGCCCTATTGGTGTTGTTATTCCCTTTCTGATGTTATGCTGAGCGCATATTTCACGTGTTTAGTCTTTCATCCACTATTGCTTGTAGATAAGGTGACCAATATCCTTGTTTTTTAATTTTTCTTATAATCTCCCCCCTTGCGCAATGGTCATTACCATGCGCATCATCTATTTGACTCTCTAATAGAGCTGATGGTGACACCAGTAATCCCTAATGCGATCGCCACAACCCTTCTGTATTTTCTGTTGCCCCCCTTTTACTCCATTTCTCTTTTTCAGCTGGGCTAGCCTGGTTCTGCATTGTTATTAAATCCTCAAGCTGGGGCCCTGGTTCTAATATAACTACTGGGTTGATCATGACTGGTTTCTTTTTCTTACTACCCCCCCAAATATGCTGTGCATATGCTGTCATAAACTGTGGGTCTTGAACCAATCGAGAATGATGTGGGCTGTGATGCCAACAGTCCCATCCAGCACCTGGCTTTACTCCCCACTCACAGAGGGGATTCCCATACGGGCAGTTCAATGGGCCCCCCTTCGCATTTACCGGTTTCCCAGTTCTCTGATCTCGATATTCATCTGGTCCCACTTGAGTGACCATTACCAGGAAACATCCTACCTTCTCGCACTGTCTTTTATGCACTGGTTCCTCACAGCTCAGGGCAGACGTGTGGTCTGCCGCTTCTTTAGCCGCTGCATCTGCCCTATCATTTCCCTTTGTCACTGGGCCATCCATATGTCTTTTGTGTGCCTTGCATTTTATTATTGCTAATTTAGTGGGTAGCATCATAGCGGCTATAAGCTGTTGTATCTGATCAAAATGTTGTATTGGTGCCCCATCTGTTTTCTTATAGCCTCTCTGTTTCCACACTGCTCCGAAAACATGACACACCCCATGCGCGTATGCAGAGTCTGTGTATATTTCTGTGCTGTGTCCCTCACCTAATATGCATGCTGCTGTTAATACTTTAAGTTCTGCCAGCTGAGCTGAACATGGCTGTGCGCACGGTTGCTTTATGTGTACCACGTATTCCACATCTTCTTTCCCTGCCACTGCGTAGCCTGCGTGATTACCTTTGTGATCCTTAAAACAGAAAATACCTTCTCCGGATTGTCCAGCGGCTCAGCGCACAGATCTGCACAGAGTTTTGTGAATGCTAATGAGTCTGGTACACAGTCATGTGGGGTTCCCTCCATTTCCAGGGGAAGTCTCTCCGCTGGATTTGTAACAGTACATCTCTGAATTGTTATGTCTGGGTACGTTAATAATGTATTCATGCTCAATGTGCGGGCTGCTGTGAGTACAAATCTCCCCCTCTCCAGTAATTCAGCTATTTTATGATGCGTTATAATGGTCACTGGATACCCCATAGTTATTGCTGATGCTTTATTGTATGCATAGTGGGCGGCTGCCAGGCCCTGTTGGTAGCACGGCGTGTACCCCTGTGCTACTTCATCTAACTTAGTGCTGTAATATGCTAACGGCTGCTTTCCTTTACCTATGCTGGTTTCTTGAGCTAAGACAGCTGATGCATATCCCTCACACCTGTTGGCCACATACAGTAAAAAAGGTTTATCATAATCGGGGGTTCCTAACGCCGGGCCGTTCATTAGTTCTTGTTTTAGCGTCTCGAAAGCGATTTTGCCATTCTATTGGATTGGACAGTCGATCCTGTCCCGCCTCCCTCATCATTTCCCTTAATGGAGCTGTTTTATTGGCATAATCTATTATCTAATCTGAGCTAAAACCCGTCATTCCCAAAAAGGTCATCATCTGACCCACCGTTTGTGGCATCGGTGCTATCGCTTTCTTTCCATGTGATATATTGCGTCCCAAATATTCCACTTGCTGCCTGCAGTATTGCAGCTTGGTTTTTGATGCTTTATGTCCTCCCTGCGCTAATTTGGACAACACTCTCATAGAATCTAGGTGACATTGATCTTTTGTTTTTGAACATATTAATATGTCATCCACATACTGTATTACAGTGCTTTTGAGGTCTAATGTTTCCAAGTCTGCTTTTAAAACCTGATTAAACACGTGTGGTGAGTGCTTAAACCCCTGAGGCATGCGTGTGTATGTGTACTGCTATCCTTGATATGTGAAGGCGAACAGATGTCTGCTTTTTTCTGCCAAAGGCACACTAAAAATGCTGAGCATAAGTCTATCACTGTAAAATAGGTCGCATTTGGTGGGATATTGGTTAACAGCGTGTGTGGGTTTGGTACTACCGCCGGGTAATCTTCTACTACGTCATTCACTGCCCTAAGGTCATGTACTAATCGCCATTTAGTTTTATCCGCTTTCGGTACCGGTAGCAGTGGTGTGTTACATTGACTTTTGGTTGGTATTATTACTCCCGCATCTAATAGTCCTTTAATTGTATCTTTTATGCCTTCCTCAGCTTCCTTTTTTATCTTGTATTGCAGTTTCCATGGCGGGGCTACTCCTCTCTTTATTCTAATTTCTGTCGGGTCTGCCGATTTAACTAAACCCACGTCTGTGTCATGTTTTGACCACAGTGATGCTGGTATTAACTGTTCTGCCTCCTTCCACTGTTAATTCCCATCGTCCCTCCCACCTGAGTCATTTGCATATACTCCACCGGGCGGATCTCTCTCCTATCTGGGCCCCTGTGATCATCCTCCAGGTCTCGTATTACGTTTCTCGCATACCACGGCTCGAACACACCGCCCTTTCGCCAAGGCCACCAATAATTTTTTCTTATGTCTGCCGGTAATATGAGATCCTGCTTAGCTCCTAATATTTCCTGCTGTCTTTCCAACCAGTCTATTTTGTCATTCAGGCAATCTACATATTCTTTTAAGTCTCTCATTTCGTCTTTTAGCTTAGCCTCGGTTAGCGAGCACTCTCTTGTTTCTAATTCTACAGCAGCAGGCTTCCCTATTGCTACTGTAGTGTGCACTATTTTGATCAAATTTTTATCTTCTGAATGCTTTATTTTTTATGCTTCTGTGTCTTCCCATTTCATTTTGCTTGCTTTGGCCATCATTGGGCCCACGTCTTTTGATTCATATCCCTTATTTACATACAGAGTGATACGCGGAACTGCCCCTGTCACATCATACCATTTATCTGTGAATCCTGAGGGATCTATGGCTAACGCTGCTCCCTCTTTCCCTATTATAATGCTTTGGGAAACCAACTGTATCCTCTTATCTCCTGTCTCTGCCAGCCACCTAGTCTCAAATTCCTGATTCATTGTTTCATCATATTTCACTGTACAGTGAAGTGCTAGCTCAGGTTCTTCTGCCTCTGGTATTTGTGCTTGTATGAACTTTTCCCACACATTTCTCGTTTCTGCCACGTGTTCACTAATATCTCCCAGCCAGTATACTGTTGCCAGTTTTTCCCCTGCCCCAATATACATTTGATTGGCTACCCCTGTCTTGTCTATGTACACCCCTTGAGGGGAACACCATATCTGCAGGCCTAAACTACAAAGCGCATCTCTTCCCAGCAAATTTAACGGTGTCTGTTCTGATACTAGGATGGGTATTCTTGTTTTACTTTGCTCGACTTGAAGGAGCACTGGAGTTGTCATTGGTATTAACTGTGTTTGTCCCGAGAATCCTACAGTTTTTGCATACTTGCCAGACAAAGGGAGATGTGAGGCGAATTTTGGGCTCACACAGGTGTATGTTGCTCCAGTATCTACCATCATAGGTACGTCCCTACTTTCTACTTTAATGTTTATCATTGGTTCCTGATTAGCTTCAGTAGTTAATATTGGACATTGATTCTCCCTTTCTTTTGGACTATCTGGGCACCCCTATATACCATCCAGCCATTCCTGCTTGCAGAGAGGCTCATCTGTCATTTTAAACTTGATCCTAACCTGATTGGTTGGATAATGGACTTTTTAACTGATAGGTCACAGTGTGTGAGAGTTAACGGTGTTCTCTCCAAACAGCTCTACTCATCCACCGGTTCCCCTCAAGGTTGCTGTTTGTCCCCCCTTCTTTACATCTTGTACACTAATGAGTGTCGCAGCAGCTATAAGAATAGACACATCTTGAAGTTTGCTGATGATTCTGTTATTGTTAGCCTTCTTGAAGGGGAGGCACAGGATCATGGGCCGGTGGTGGATGACTTTGTGGCTTGGTGTGATGAGTCTTTTCTCCATCTAAATGTGTCAAAAACCAAAGACATGATTATTGATTTCAGAAAGTCACCACCAAGCCCACTGCCTACTGTTATAAAAGGTGTTGATATTGACCTAGTGGATAGCTACAAATATTTGGGTATTGTTCTGGATAACAAACTGTGTTTCGAATCCCATGTTGATGCTACCTCTAAAAAGGTCCAGCAAAGACTTTTTTTCCTGAGAAAAATGAATTCTTTTAACGTTTCTTCTGAGATGATGACTCTCTTTTACAGATGTTTCATTGAATCCGTTTTAACCTTTTGTATTATTGCTTGGTTTGGAAATCTAAATCTGTTCAATAAGAATAGACTTGGAAGTCTTGTTAAAATGGCCAGTAAGATTTCAGGGAGGAGCCAGGCCAAGCTCTTGGACATTTATAACAGGCAGGTCCTTAGAAGGGCTAATGCTATTTTGGACTCCCAGGACCATCCACTCCTGAAGGAGTTTAAGCTTTTGCCCTCAGGACGTCGTTTCAGGGCACCCGTTAGGAGGACTAAGAGATTCCACGTCTCCTTCATCCCAAGTGCCATTGATATGCTTAATAGCAAATAGCACTCTGGCTGCATTCTTTGCACTTTCCCTTGCACACTTGCATATTTGCACTCTTGTACATGTGTACTTGGTATGAATTCCCATTCGCTGCTCTAGCTCTGTAATTTATTGTGTTGATGTGTCGTTAATGTTGTCTTTTGTATTCTGTTTTTATGTGAACCCTGGCTGCAAAACAAATTTCCCCTGGTGGGACAATAAAGATAACCTTGAACCTTGAACCTTGGGGTGTAAACCCCCACGGATATTCCTGCTCCTGCCCTTGCTGGTACTGTTGTGGACACACCTGCTGCCTAGGTTGCTGCCATCCCCCTTGTCCCTGCGCTGGCTGTTGTCCTGGCTGTACCTGACCTGTCCCCCACTGATTCTGTTCTTGCTGCTGAGTTTGTTGTGTCTGTTGTGGCCTAGCCCTGCTGGGCCACGGAATCGTGGCACAATCCCTTCTTAAATGCCCCCCTTGCCCACACTCATGGAATATTCCTGTTACAAAGCCATATTTACTCAGATCCCTGTTTTGTCCCTGAACTTGTGGCATCGGCCTATTCTGTGTGTTTCTGTTACCTCTCTGCTGCTGAGGCTGTCTCCACTGCACCTGTGGCAGCTGCTGATTGTATACTGTGACTACCGGGTGGCTTTGGGGAGGGGCCATCATGCCCTGCTGTGTTTGCGGTTGGCTTACTCCCTGGAGGGGTGCCATATATTCCGCTGTTTTTGGCACTTCTGCAGGGGTTGCTGATCCAGCCACGGGAGCTTGAACTTTCTTTTTCTGGTTTTTTGTAATTTCAGTCAGCTGTAACTGAGAAAGTTTCTTTGCAATTTATTTTTCTTGTTCCCTCCCTTCCTTTCATCTTTCCTGTATGCTTCAATAGCATGTGCCACATGCTCACTGAAATCACTCTTGGGTTTTGTTGTAATCCCCACGGTTGCTTCCAGTCTGCTCTTAACTGGGTCTGGTAGCGCTGCTATAATCGCCTTTCTGAACATCGTTCTCATAAGTTCATTTGCTTCCGGCTCTTGTTCAGTTTCCTGTCGCCACCTGTTATACTGTTTGTTCAGCCAGCCAGCAGGGTTTTCAGTTTCCCCTAGCGCCTCCCCTTCTAAAGCCCTCGGGCTTATCTTATTGGGATACTTTTCGCGCAATGCCGCCCATAGTGCATTTCTGTGACGATCCAGCAGTTCCGCATCACCTCTCGCCCTGTCCGCATAGTGTCGCATGCCACTCCAAATAAACACCTCCTCCATTTCTGTCTGCCCTACCGCATCCGCCAACAACGCTTTCAGGTCCCCCACAGCCAGCAGCTTACCCAGTGTCTTCTCTTCTAATGCCCTTATCCATTTCCCTGCCCCATCATTAATGTTTGGCAGACGCGTTACTAACCCTACCATATCCTGTGTTGCCCAGGGGACATACTGGGCCTGATTGCCCCTAATCAAAATTGGATACTGCGTGCCCTGATTTGTGTTACTTCTAGTTCTATCAGCTACAGCTTCTCTTCTCTCTTGTGGTACCCCTGTCCCTCTCTTATTTGTAAGTGCGTCTTCTGTCCCTGCTTGTTCTGGCTTTTCTGCCCCTGAAACTGACCTTGTGTTTCTTTTGCTTGCTCTTGCTTCCTCAAACAAATTTATCAGGTATTCATTCGCGGATTCATGGTCCTCTCCTTCTGCTGCCTCTGCTTGTATTATCTGTTCTGCTTCCCTCATTCTAGCTTCCTCATCCAATTCCAACTCTGAGTCTGATCCTGATCTGTTTTCATACTGTAATGGTTCACACACCTCCTCCATCCGACCGTATGCATCTATGTTACTTATTTGAGTCTCGTACCCACTCATGTGTCTAAGTTCTTTACTCAACTGCCTATATGGCCCTGGGGTGGCAGTGGGATTCTCCTGACCTTTCTTCTGCCTCCTGCTATAATTTAGGTAGCGTTCACTGGCTCTTAACTTATTTTCTCGCAGCTGGCCTTCACGTACTGTTTCCCTCTCCCTCCCGTCTGCTCCCTTTTCCATCCCTTTTCTACTCCGCGACTCCCTTTTTATCTTATCTTTTTCATTCCCTCTCCCTCTACTATCTCTCTCTGCTCTTCTCTCCCTCCCCCAGTCATTTCCCACCTGGTGTTGGCTGCATCTAAGTTTCCCTTTTAATTCTGTCATACCTTTCCCTGTTATTGCTATTTCTCCTCTTTTTGGAGAGGTCAATACCTCCGTGCTTTCTGACTCGTCACCTGACGGGGGTGAGGACGACGACGACAATGATGACTCTGACGTACTACGTCTCCTGCGTGCGTGTCTTCTTTTCTTATTATTTTTATGCATATTTACCTTTCCCACGAATTACACTTTTCCATCTATTACCGGGCATATTTTTCCATATGGAGGGGGTTCTTTCAGAGCCTCCTCCAGATTTTTAGCTGATTTTTCCAAATCTGTTTTCACTATTTCGCCTATTTTTCTTTGAGTTGCCTGGTAATTCTTTCCCTCCCGTTTGTATAACTTCAACACTTCTAATTCTATATTACGTTTCTCTGTTCTTTTATTACCTTTTTCTTTGGGTTTGTGGTTTTTTACCAGCGTCTCCATTTTCTCGCATAGATTTAAATGCCGTTTTCAGGCCATTGCGTGGAGCTGTCTTTAGTTCTTTTTGTCCATTTTGCAGACATAGCCTCTATATCTTTTTTCAGGAGGGGGTTTTTTGCGACTAGTATTTCTGTTGCTGTTCTGGGCATTTTCTCACTCATTGTTATTCCTGCTACTGCTGGTAAATCTCCTGCGAAGGTAACTGTTCGGGGATCTACTGTAACTAATTTGTTTTACTGTTATATCTGATCGACGTTCGTTATCAGGTCTTTTTTGAAAGGTTAACCCTTGCGCTTCCTGTTCTTCTCTAGGTCTCTTTATGTGCTGCCACAGTCCTGTCTCCCACTCTACTTCTCTTTTTTCTATCTGAATTATTAGTCTGGGGTATTCGGACCACTTTCCGTCCCTCCCTTCTAATGCAAAACCTGGGCGCAATCCAAATGCAGAACCTAAGTGTATTATATGCTTTGGATCACTATCTCCGTTTTTTATTTTCTCTATTAATTTCCTACAAATTTGCCCTATTGCTTGTAATGTCAACTTTGTCGGAATTATTCCCTCGCACGGTACGTTAGGGTAATCTAGTTTAGCTTCAGCGAGTCCCTCCCACACTGTTAGCTTGTCAAGCTTATTTCTGATATCTCCAGGTCTTTGTTTGTGTCTCTACTAATATATGTTCTTTCGTCTCAAAAATGCGTTCTTATTCCTCTCGTCTCGTACTGCAAATTAACCTCTCTGTGTTCTCTGATCCAGTCCCACCAATCCTCATCCATTAACCTACTTTCTTTTGGGTATTTTGCTCAGCAGGTACCCTAATGCTGCTGCTGTTATTAACCCTAAGATACTTATTATAATCCTAGCCACTGTACCAAGTATTATTTTCTGTCTCTCCATCATTTATTTTACTGCTTATTTATTCTATATTCTATTACCTAATTTAGTACCGTTATTCTCATTACCACTACTGGTATTGACTAACGTATTAAAAACTTTTTTTTTTTTCTTACACTTTTAATTCTTTTTATTTTATCTAATTCTTTTATTTTTGTCTGCTCCCCATCCTCCGTGCAGAACCAAGTCGGCTCAATCTGCCGGTTTGCCCAGGCCCGTGTCTTTCGACAGGGGCGGACCCAGGATTGATACCGCGCTTCTTTCCCACAGACAACAGTTCACAAACATTTCTACACACTTCTATGCAGTTTATATTTTTATCTTTTATCTAGAGAACTTTTTAAATTAGTTCTAAGCACAAGTTTTAGCGCACACTCCGAGTTATTAATTTGCCACGCCCTATTTTTCTAAATAACTATTTCTAATTTTTTGCACTTGCTTCTAGGAAATCAACATTTTCATGTTTTACCTAGCCAGATCTAGAAAATCAACACACTCTTGTGTTTTATCTAGCCAAATCTAGAAAATCAACACATCTCTGTGTTTTATCTAGCTAATCTAGAAAATTAACACATCTCTGTGTTTTATCTAGCTAATCTAGGAAATTAACACATCTCTGTGTTTTACCTAGCCAAATCTAGAAAATTAACACATCTCTGTGTTTTATCTAGCCAGATCTAGAAAATCAACACACTCTTGTGTTTTATCTATCTTACGTTTTTTACCTAGCCAGTTTATTCTTGAGAATCTATTTTCCAAGCGCTTTTCCTATGTCCAGTATATTTTGCTTTTAATAGTTCCAACTGTTCTATAAGAATCTGGACTGAAACCCACGATTCTTTGTACTTTTAGGAACACTCAAAGCATTTTCTCCTTTTACTCCAAAGCACCATACAATACATACAGTAGCAGCAAACCACTCTCTCAGCGTCTTTGGCCTGGTGGCTCTCCGTCTTTGATTAACTTTGTTCATATGGTGAGTACCAGTTTCGCAGACCAGTGTCCCTGTGCTTCCCTACCTCCGGCAAACTTCACAAACCAAAGGAATATTGCAGATCATGCTCACCTTTTCTCTTGGGTGGCCAACCCAACGTTTGTGCCGTCTGCCAGGGGGTGGTTCACGCCGTGGGGTCCGGTCCCGATGTCGGTCTCGTTTCCAATCCTGTTTGTGACGCCAAGTTATGTGGTGGAGAAGCCAATACTCCAGGCAAGGTGGTTTCAAAATCCAATTACCAAAAACAAACGCTTGCAAAGTCAAACAAAGGCTGAAGAGAATGATGTGCACAAATAAGACTTTATTGCATAACAAAGCTGTGCTGTCCCATGGAACAACCACTGGGCCTAAGTCACGGTGCGTTTTATACATTTCTAGGTGTCTTAGGACAACCTCGTGTCCTCCCCTTATGCTAATGGCCAACACCTTTTGGTTTTCTGCCACCTTTGTCTCCAGGTCCCAAGTTTCCTCCCTCCTTTTGCGTCACGGTGCTCAGGCCCTCCTTTCATCACTCTACACCTAGAGATGATAGTGGCGCGACCTTGAGTTGTCTCAAAAACAGATGGTGGGCGTCTGCCCACCATCACATGGTCTTCAAACATTCAAACCTAATAGTGGTGCCATTGTTTCTTGTGCTCTCTATTATAATCATTATACAATTTACTACTTGGTCTATTACCTTTAATTAATCTACTTATTGATTATGCTGATTACATATTATTGCGCAATCTCCTGAGGGAAAACTTCTATAGTACTTAGCTGCATTCATCTTTCACTCTATCAGGACTAGTCGCCCCGTTCCCGCTGCTGAAAAACATCCCCACATCATGATGCTGCCACCGCCATGCTTCACTGTAGGGATGGTATCAGCCAGGTGATGAGCGGTGCCTGGTTTCCTCCAGACGTGACGCTTGGTATTCAGGCCAAAAAGTTCAATTTTGGTTTCATCAGACCAGAGAATCTTGATTCTCATGGTTTGAGAGTCCTCTAGGTGCCTTTTGGCAAACTCCAAGCGGGCTGTGATGTGGCTTTTACTAAGGAGGGGCTTCCATCTGGCTACTCTACTATAAAGGCCTGATTGGTGGAGTGCTGCCTGGATGGTTGATCTTCTGAAAGGTTCTCCCATCTCCACAAGGATACGCTGGAGCTCTGTCAGAGTGACCCTCGGGTTCCTGCTCACCTCCCTGGCCAAGGCCCGTCTTCCCCGATTGCTCAGTTTGGCCGGGCGGCCAGGTCTAAGACGATTCTTGGTGGTTCCAAACTTCTTCCATTTACGAATGATGGTGGTCACTGTGCTCTTTGGGACCTGTAAAGCTGCAGAGATTTTTCCGTACCCTTCTCCAGATATGCCTTGACACAATCCTGTTTCTGAGGTCTGCAGATAATTCCTGACCCCATGGCTTGGAGTTTGCTCTGACATGCACTGTCAACTGTGGGACCTTATATAGGCAGGTGTTGGCAATCCCCAATCATGTCCAATCAATTGAATTTATCACAGGTGGACTCCAATTAAGTTATAGAAACATCTCAAGCAGTATCAGTGGAAAGAAAATGCACATCAGCTCACTTTTGGGTGTCATATCAACTTGTGTACATATGATATTTTACATTTTGACCTTTAATAAATTAGCACAAATGTCTAAAACCCTGTTTTCACTTTGTCATTATGGGCTATTTTGTGTAGAATTTTGAGACAAAAAATGAACTCAATCTATTGTAGAATATGTCTGTAACGTAATAAAACGTGGAGAAGGTGAAAGGGGTGTGCAGACTTTCCGGCTTGACTGTAAATCCGATCCCGTTAGGGCTTGTTGGTTATATTATTGTAAATGCTTAATTTTTGTAGTAGTTAATTTTTTGGTGACATTGTGTTATGTGTGAAAAGGATAAACTGAACAGAGCTGAAGTGCACATCCTTTTTGTGGCAAATGAATGAAGAAATAATAAAGAAATCTTGGTCGAGACGAGCCTCGAAACTTCGGTCTCCACAGTCAGACAGTTACCACAAGAGCAGAACATAAGTAGAGAGACGGTTTTTATTGCTATTTGTGTGAGATGGAGAGTAGCCAAGTGACTGTGTGTGAAACATACGTTTGTTGAAACACAGTGCGATGAACAACAATGCGATGTTAACCAGACGATATTTTGCATTAGAACTGTATTGTCTGTACCTGAGAAATGGGATATTTGTTCCTGTACTGCGTGAACGCTATCCATGCGGTGAACCTTGTTGGTAGCGAGTTGACAAACATTAGGCTACCAGACCATGTCGGGTGACATTCACCTCTTTTTAAGTACAAGTGAAATAGTGAACCGTTAATACTGTTCAATTTCTTAGCATGTGCAAGAAAACTATGTTCTTTAATGTGAAAATGACATTCTTGTATGAGAAAAAAACTACATGTGCACAGTTATAGTTGAAAATAAAAGCAAAAGGGGCTTGGAGCAAAAGGGGCGTGACAGCTTGTGACACCTTGGGCGAAAATGAGTTTTATATATCATTTGAAAGCTCTTGATGAGCTCTATGAAGTGGTAAAAGGAAAAGGTCACCTATGTTTAGTTTTTAAAAAAGAAAGGTCAAAAACATAAAACCATAAGTGAAAACCTTCAATTGAGTTTGGCGCAAAAAAGGCGTAAGTGTACTGAGCTTGGTGCACAAAAGGCGTAAGTGCAGGTCAAGTGCACTTATGCCTTTAGTGCACTGAACAGTTCATACAACATAGTCTCAAGAGCTGCACTTACGCCCTTTTTTCACTGAAAATAACATTGACCAAATGCATATTAGCCCATGCTAACTGTTAGCTAGGCCTACTAATAGCTAGCTAGCCTTTAGCCCTGTTACCATGTTACTTTAAAGGGATATTTCACTTTTGTGTTACATAAGTCATTTTTTGGCGCCTACCCAATTGTTCAAACCCCAATTACAAATAAGTTGGGACAGTATGTAAAATGCACATAAAAGCAGAAAGCAGTGATTTGTAAATTCTCTTTTACATAATTTAATTGGAAACAGTACAAAGAAAAGATATTTGGGCTCTATTTTCCGGCTGGTGCATGGGGGATGGCGAGCCAGACCACTGGTGACGTGACATTTTCGGCATGTATTTTCACGCTCCTGAGCCTGTTTGATTCGCCATGCGCCAAAGTCGGCGGAGAGTCACTGGTGAAGGTGTGTCAGTCCAGATCGAGCAGCGAACGTGCAAATTTGGGGCTCTATTTTCTGGCCGGTGGTGAGCCATCACTGGCGAAGTTGCAATTTCGTCACGGATGTGCACGCATCTGAGCCCGTTTGATAATTTGGTGACTCGTCGTGCGCTGAAGTGGGAGGGAAGCCGCTGTTGAGGGGGTGTGTCCGTCAAGAGGGAGCAGCCCAGTTAAATTTTAGTGCAGCGGAATGGAATTTTGGGATAAGATTAGACTGCGATTCGCGCCGCCGCTGCCCGCCAGGAGGAACCACGTTTACACCGCATATCGCACCGCAGCATGTGGCGAGTTGCTAATTTCAGGGCTTTCCCGAGCAATGCGTGCAGGAACCTATTAAAAAGCCAATCAACCGTTTCGTGGATCATATGCGGTCCAATCTGATTTTGAAATAAATCCCCCAAGCTGGAAAAATGTATACTTTGCATTTATTTTTCGTTGTCTTTTTTATTTTTTATGTATTTATTTATGTTTTTAATTGTGTATGGCTGTTAGTATATTGCACTGTGGTACCAGTGGTACTGTATTCTTTCTTACACCCGTCTGTAATGAGAAGAATGACAAACTTGGTGCATACATTCACTCTTATTGCACGTATAGCGACAAAACTGTACCTCGTAACTCAAATTACATTCAATTAAATCAATGCAAAATAGATAGCCTATCGTCTTCCACAGCACAATCCTAAAGGCGAGAAAAGTCATTTATAAATGTGATGTCGTGGTCTGAAAACACACTTTTTCAGACTCCACCTGGACTAAACTACCTATATAGGGCCAATTCTATAGTACTTGCTTCCTGTATTTTTTGCTTGTTTTCTATTTAACTTGTGTTTTTGCCATTTTATAGTTAAGAATGTATAGCTGACTGTTCTATGTTCATTACTAGGGATAGCTCCTACGTTGTGAGAAAGTTGTGCTTTGTTTGATCTGCTTTGTAGTCGCGTCAATGTCCTTCGATATGCACTTATTGTACGTTGCTTTGGATAAAAGCATCTGCCAAATAATTGTAATGTAATGTGATGAGGAAAATGGGATATGTTGCATGGGGAAAATTGTAAATAGATAAACGCATGATAGGACCGAGAAAATAGGGAAAGCGAGGAGTTGAAAAGTAAAAAGAGCCAGTGAATGATAAATGGGAGAGTAAAATAAATTATTTTTTATTTATTTTATCAACTGATTGGAGGCTAAAGAAATGATTAAAAGCTTTTTATTTTTCACAATACAGATAAGCTATTAGTGACTTTTGTCAAATTCAGGATTCCATAGTTGGAAATTGACAGTGGGTGGACTCGTTCTGCAAGCGGGAGGCCTCCTGACCACGATCAAGGGCGTGTTTTGCGATCGTTTTTCACTGAACCACATGTTGAGGGATAACCCGACATGGTCAAAATGAAGAGGCAATTTGATTAGCTATGGTTGAATCCAGCTGAAGCACACCCACTGATAAATATTCAGTATAACCCAGCCCATTTTCAACCTGCGCAGCGCGCTGTGAGCTGAGCGCTCCTCGCCTCTGGTCCGAAAATAGTAAAATTCTGTAGCCACACCCAGTGCGCCATACGCTACGCCATTGATTATGATGGCTTACCGCATGCCATGCGCTTGCCAGAAAATAGAGCCCTTAATGTTTTACCTTATCAACTTTATTGATTTTTGTAAATATATGCTAATTCTGAATTTGATGCCTGCAACATGTTCCAAAAAGGTTGGGTCAGAGGCAAAAAAAAAAAAGACTGAGAAGTTCAAAAAACACCTATTTGGAACATTCCACAGGTAAACAGGTGATGCTATCATGACTGGGTATAAAAGGATATCAAAAGACTCTTGATATCTTATTTTCAGGTACTCTTACAAGCAATACTATAACCTCTGCATTTGAATGGATCTCTATGGGAATTGGGGGGTGGGACTAGATTAAGCTGTAAATTACATGGGAATAGTATGGAACCCATGGTTGGCTAAATGGCTAAGTCATCAAGGGTCTGTGGTATCAAATGAGCCTCAAACCATCACTCTGCTGCCAGATATGCAGTAGATATGGATGGATCACCTGAAGGGTTATTTCTCCTGACTTATTTTTCCATAGAGTTCAAGAGGAAAATGAGTCAGGAGAAACAACCCTTAAAGTGATCCATTCATATCACTGTGACACTGTGAATCATATGGCGTTGTGTTAGCGTTGACTAGACAATATTGGTGACAATACTGGACGTTGTTACCCCGAATCGCTTGTCTGAGATTGTTTTCATTTTCTGGCGAGAATACTACAACGCACACACAGCGATTCGGGGTCCGGATGATCCAGGCAATGAAGCTGCCGGTTTCGTAGGCTACAACTCAGACGCTATCTCAGTTAGTTGATTATCGCTTAATGACAAAACTAATGACACAGGTAGTAGCTGGCTAATAAGTTTAGGTAAATTAGCAGCTGGTAATTAGTAACATTAGACATTTGCAATGTAGAGAACTGGATTGTAGGAGCAAGGACAGGGGGGTATAGCCTTCTACGAAGCAGGATTACTGAGTTGGATAGCTGGAGTAAACCCGGAACCCTGCCAATTCTGGAACATGGACTTAAGTAAAAAGAGCTGTTCCGGGTTTTACTCGGTAAAGACTAAAGTCTGTAGTAGAGCTGCAGAACTCCACATAGGCCTGTGGGATGTGACTGTGGCCTTTAGATCTATATCAATATCAATATACAGTATATCGTGATAAAATCGATATTTATCCCGATGATATGGTGCCAAGTGAAATTTCAATGCAAACGATATAGTTGTTCCAGTCTAAATACATACAGAACAACACAGAGCTTAGTTCTTTAGGATTCATGTAGACAGAAAGTTGAAACAGATATGAAAAAGTATTGTGATAAAGATGTTGTCCATATCATCCAACCCTAGTCTGTAGCATCGCTGTAGGCAATGAAGCACAGGTCAACTGAATTGATATGATGAAATACAATAGTAATAGTAAAAAATAATTTAAAATATAATGTTTATACATACAACGTTAATAACAATCAAAAATAAACATTTAACTTATTTTGGCTTGTTACTGTCTGCTCCAGTATCACATATTTTCTGAATGTCACTTACAAGAGAAAGTAATGAAATATTGGTGCAAAAAAGGCATAAGTGATGTTTTGGCTAAAATGTCATTTTAAATTTTTTATTTTTTGCAATTATCTTTTAAAATACTAATTCACCTAAACCTAATCTTTACAAAAGTATAGGTGGTCCAAATATGTTGTTGTTAATGAAATAATTACAATCAAAAGTTTGTTTTTGCTCTCCTGTAAAATTCTGAATATGTCACTTACGCCCCTTTTGCTCCAAGCCCTCGAAATATTGTGTACCGAAAATTAATGTTAGGATCAGGTGAGAATCGAACAGCCAATGTGCTACATAGTAGCGCAACACTAACCACTAAGCTACAGACACTTTCACAGTTTGTGTAGTAGGTACACAGCCTCTGTAGCATGTAAATGTGACTAGGCAATTTTAAACAGAGCTCCTGATAGGCGGATTAAAGGCGGTTGTCCAATGGGGAGAATTATTCTTTGAGGGTATGTAGGCAAAGGCAGGAAAAATGGGAAGAAATGGAAGAAGAATGAGAAGTAGAGGGAGGAGAAAAACCGGCAAAAGTTATTAATGTTTTTAAGGGCTGAGAGTCTGGTCATTGTGGTTACTTCTGTAGGAAACCCTGAAAAGTGGCAAACCCTATAGGTATGGGGCATGCCCCACCAAGCCGTAACTTGGCGGATGGCATACCTGCCATCCCAATTATATTAAATAAGTAGAAATACAAACACATTTTAGACAACACACATTGCCAGAGGATTGAATACCTGTATGGGAAAAAAACAAACACAACACAATTGACTTGAGTGTGTGCAGCTTCTGGAAAACTTTTAGAAGTTCTGTTTAGAATAAACTTAGGAGAATCTGTCACATAAGCTTCGTACCCATTCAAGCGGAGGGGGTATGTGCCCCCTCAATATCCTGAGATGTTTTTGGAAAATGATTTTCATTGATCATTTAAGTCAATATTCGCCTATGTGGATGATAAGTTACAAACTATTTTGTTTTGCCCGAAATTGTGTTTTCAGTTAGCCTAAGTTAAAATCTGCTAGCAAAGTTTGTTTTGGGAAAACAACAGATTGAACCAATGTAAGATGACTGTAAATCACTTCCCGTTTGAGATTGTTTTCATAATCTATTTCATTCTATAGAGATGTCAAGTCCAAGCTTGTAACACTTGATGAAATCAGACCATGTCATAAATAGGCATATGGTATCTTCTGTAAATCCCTCTTCCTCTTGTAGCAGCTCTGGCTACTGTGAAGCAAATAATGGTAATTCAGATGCGTTAGGCTACACGCACAATCAGCTGAAACATGGGCTATTGGCCTCACATCTAGGATACGTACCTATTCCTAACGTTTTTATTTAATTTTATTTTTTTTAACCACAGCATTGCTTGGCTGGGAAGTCCATTTTGAGCTGTGGCTATATTTTTAATTAAATTTCACTTTTGCCATTAAGTTGTACCCCCTCAAAAATTTTACCTGCATGACGCCCCTGCTGTCACAGACTTAATCGCTACTAGCCTACTAAATACTGAAATATAACCAAACGAGACATCAACAGTGGCACAATAAAATAGATAGGCTATGCGTATTCCACTGCTTGTTGATGCATGGAATGTTCACGTTCTCTGTGACAGCTTCAGGAAGGTTCTAGTCCAAAGTGGGGTGTCTTCATTTTCCAGTCTGGAGCTACTCCGTCTAGGTTATATAAAAACAATTTTTTTTTTTTTTTTTTTTTTTACTTGAAGCGCTGTCAATGTGCTTGTCATTGCCAAATAGCCAATTACAGTAATAAAACTTAATTTGGATGGCACACAGGGTGGCCAATAATATTTCAAGGGTAGTCCCTGCCACCCTGGCAACCCCTTTAGCTTCATACTTGCATAAGGTTACACTGCCAAAGTTTTAAGATGCTATCTAACTTTCTAATCTGGTAAACAAACTGCTAAACAACTGCTCAAGCAACCACACTAAAGTTTATTCATAAACTTTACATTCTAGTTATTATTGTTATTTTAGTCAATTTGTGTCAGAAGTTCATCAGTTCTTCCTTGACCCATGACAAACCTTTGATCAAAGTTTGGTGGTGTTATGTGAATCCATTCTGAAGTTACCTTTTAGTGAAAAGTTAATCAGTTCTTCCTTGGCTCATGACCAACCTTCCCACCAAATTTGGTGCAAATCCATGCATAACGTTTTGAGATATCCTGCTAACAGACATACACACACACAGACGCAGGTGAAAACATTAGCTCCTTGGTGGAGGTAATAAGTACAGCAGTTTTTAACATAAAATCAAAAATGGGATGAGACACAGCTATTCAGTTTGTCACAAAAATTACATCACAAACTTGGGTCTTTACAGGTGTACTCTTTATTTTCCAAACAATATTAAAAACAAAAACCCATTTAAATGAACTTTGTTTTATTGCTGCCCTGGTTGCTTTCCACAGTTCACAATGCATGAATTGGGTATTTTCCAAAGCAAAGGAGAATTCAGCTGGCTTGCAAATTTATTGGCAATAATTTCCATTGATTTAACATAGGCTACATGGCAAGCCCCCTGGTACAGAACAAAGGTAGTCATCCAGACTACCAATTTGTCCACTGCCTTGAAGAGATGCTTTGTCTTAACAAAAGTCTGAGTGTAAAGTGAAGTGAACCAATTTGTGGCATAGTATATGTCAATGTTAACGGCATACCTTACATTTGACATTCTTCTTTATATTAGCTTAGATGCTATTAATGTTATCAAGTTAAATTATACTTGTTTCTATGTGTATTTAGCCTTAATGGGGCTGCTGGGTGGCTCATCCCGTTATGTTACTGTTCTACTGAAATCCAGACCCTGTCAGTGCTGACTGACTGGCAGCCCTGCAGGGCGATGCACAATTAGCTGTAGCATTGCTCAGGGAAGGAGTGGTTCTGTTGACCAGGATGATAGCATCTTATCGTGCACCAGCCACTGGTTGATTGGGGCCTGAAAAGTCTGCCCAGTTTCATGTTTTTTAAATGGAAAACTCTTTAATTTGAGCTTCATATCTGCAATTAAAAAAATAGCAATATTCACAACAAACCCTGCAATTAACTAGTACATTTTTTCATCGTTTTACAGCCCTTATACAGTATATCTTTACAATAAATGTCACACATACAAATCAACTTTTGAGTAAAGTGTTAACCATACATGTACATGTCAACATCATGGTACGTTATAATTAGGAATGGGTACATGCACTTGAATGCACATGTCATTTGCCATTGTATTTTTAAATATGGCCCCAGATTCTGCCATACAGATGATTGGTCTTGGATTGGACTTGAAAAAAACTTTTATATAAGTTATGTTGGGTAAAATGAATGTGGCATAACACCTCATCTTTGGTTGACTATTTGATATGGTTGATTGTGTGCCAGAACACACAAAAATGAAAAGGACAGGAAAAGAAAACACTAACTATATTAGTAATGTTATAAAGTGAAATCAATAGAAGTATTGCAAATATTTAATTAGACACATTTTGCTCCATGCATTATACATTTCAGCATTCTTCATCAACTTCCTTCCTCTTCATCCATCTGCAGTCTGGAGTCAATTGCCACACAGACAGTGGCCAATTGCTTCTCAAAGTTTAAGAACTGATGATTATAGTCCTTGTCAAGCATATTCTTCCAGATCTTTACTGCAAACAAAAAGCATAACAAAGAAATAACATACTTGTATTAATTTGGAAATATCTATGACATATCATGTCAACAAAAAGTTAAAACTAGAAAATGAAGTTTACAAACTTCAACTTGGTGTGAGCAAAGCATAGAGAACATAATGCTTTTGGAATAGAAATTAGACATTAGACAACAGACAATAGACATTGTTAGCAATGGAATGTACTAGTATGAGCATGTTGAACTGAAATAGGCTATATGAAATGAAAGCTGAATGGAACTGGATGAATTAAAATGTAGCAGGGCAGAATTTTTCAGTGTCATTTACATTTTTTATTTTTCTATTCATAATGACTCCAAGGAAATTTTAACCTTAATCTACCACATATCAGCGCACAGTAAATTGGAATGAGCATTAGTCATGCCCTAAGAGACAAGTATATACGCTATAGCCTATATTATATGCGATAACATGAACATAAAATAGTATTCCACCATCTGCAAAATGCTGCCAAATGTTCTATCTTCAATGAACATCGGTAGCCTACATCAAAAATACATTTAACGATTGCACTACAATATGTGAAATGCACTCAAAATGCGAAAATAACAATAGGGCTATCAAACATATTGGAAAGACAGTGCTGGAGTGGAAACACAAATGTACATATGGAGCCAGCAAGACCAACGGCATTTTAGACGCAAAAATACATACATATCGGAAAAGGGAAACTCTCCTCCCTAATGCGTTTTCTATAGAGCTTGCGTAATACTACACCGTTTAAAACGAAAACTGCCGTTACGCTGGGCTGTAGTACATTGTTCAAAGCACCCAAAAAGACATGGCATATACCGTTGCTAAGGTTATAATGTACTCTATTGGATAAAAAAGCTGACAATTAAACCAGAATGAACTGTAATGAATGAGACAGGCTTACAGGACATGGGGGTACTACGTGTCGATGTTTCAGATAGTGTAATAGCGGTATAAAGTGTTGTATATTTCTCAAACCGATTGTACCAGACAATAAATGACCACTGAATTTTGAAAGGAACATCTCGATGTGTAAAACCAATGGTAGGATTGTATATTTATTTCATATTTACTAGCATATATTGCTAGTAGAATACATGGTAGAATGAGACAGTACTTTCAGTTTATTTTGCATTTGAGCAGGGCTTGACATTAAGGTAAATTTGCTACTGGCCCTCTGGGCCAGTGACCTTCTTACGTAACTGGCCCCAACATTGTAACCACTGGCCCAGGAAGTATGACCCTGTTAATATTGACTCGGCAAATACAAATGTTACAATTTGATCACCATAGGATTGACCACAACAAATCACAAATAAACAGATGTGATGCAACAATAACCATTTAATAATGCGTTTTCAATATAAAGAACATATTCTAATTCTTTACTCTAACTCTTTAGGGATTAGGGATGCAGAAATAAAGTTAATTTCAATCCAAAATTAATTTGTGTGCCTGCCTTATGCTGAGATTTGGCACGGGCTTCCATCTCGCACGCACTACAGTGGCCTAGCCAAGTATTCACTGAGACAGGTGACAGCTAACTTTAACAGCTGACCTCACGTTTCTATGGACGTGTTCTATAAAGAGTCCCTAACAACCAATCTGTCGCGCGATCACCCGAATAGCCTGTGATAACGTTAATGATAAAAGAAAAACAACCAGGTAACGTTATAACCGCGCTCTGTAAAAAGACGAAACTATTTTTTTTAACACTGTTAATGAAATACATTCGGTCCAATATTTGTGAAGGATTCAGCCAAATCCGAACCATTACAAAAGGACCAAATCCAGCCGAATCCGAAACCGAATATTAATGGATCTGTGCATCCCTAATTATAATATAATATAACGTTACACATTAAAAAGTATTGGCTGATACTGTAGTCAAGTAGACTGACTAGCACAGTGTATTCTCAAAACCGATAGGTGGCAATGTGTATCAAGCTAAGGCACAATGCAAAGTTTTTGAAACTGGAGCGCTGCCTACTCGGGCATCTCTGTGAAATAACTACATCGCCAAAACTGAACTGAACTGAACTAACTAGCTAGCTAGCTAGCTAGCTACCTTATCGACTATATATATTCCACTCACTTGTCTGCGTATGCCGGCACTGACTGGCAGAGCTGACAGGAAACCTTATTGCTGACGGGGTCATAGCCCAGCCAACCCCACCGCTCCAGCCATTGGGGTTGAAATTTCCTCACCCTCTTCGTCTCATACTCCCTATCACTCTCTTTTTGTTCTTCTGGTGTTTTCCTTTTCTTTCCCGTGGTTTTTCCCTGGTGTTTGTCCCTGGCACGGTGGTTTTAGGAACATTTTTTAACTTTCCAAGGCTGCGTGCGGTGCGCTAAACGAGTGACAGGGATCTAGTGAGCGTGGATATCTCGAAAAAAAATAAGTGACCCTGGACCAGTGGCAACTTCACCAAACATTGCGAGTGCTCCCGTTGTCACGGTGATGAAAGGACGCGATCGCAGCTGTGAGATGCGCGCTCACTCGGCGCTCTGCGATTTCACCGAAGTTTATTCACATCGCATCATTAGTATTGAAGGAAAATAGTGTGAGATTGTCTTTTACTGTATTGTATTTTTAACTGTATTGTATTTTTTTTGTATAGCCTGCCTGGCTAGTGGCCCCACGGGCCATTGAAAAGTTTAATCAGCTGGCCCGTAGTGGCCCGGAGGGTTCAAAATATGCCGCCGGGCCACCGGGCAGATGGTAATGTCGAGCCCTGATTTGAGTGAGCAGGGCTTTTCACGGCTTTTCTGGCATACGATCAGGCTATTGTTGGGTTTATCTCGTTGCTATGACGTTATTCTAATTTTATATGATGAATAAATATATTTATGAACGCAAACATAGATGCTATTGTCCACTATGTCACGCATGGGTAGGTATAGACTAGGTGGGGGTTGCTTGTTGAATGGACTTCCTACGGGGAAATAGTGACACTTAGAAACTCCATATTCGGCAGAAATCGTCACGAACCGTATACCAATAAAGTTAAAACACAGAATTTGTGATTTTCACTAATAGTTTGGCTGCAATAGCAACGAATGTCTCAGTTGAGCAAAAAGGTTCCGCCGGCGTCACCTTCTATGCAAAGGGGTTAAAGCTAAACCTGAGACAATTTGAAATATTCAGTATAACTGAAATAAATATGTAACCTTAAATAATGTACGCTAATGTAGTTGTATTAAATTTTAGTCTGCAACACACTTAAAGCAAGTTTTTGTTGTGTTTCATTGTATTACATAATTCATAATTATACTGCGCAACCCCCCTGTCATGAACATATGACGACCCCCCCCCCCCCCCCCCCCTGGGTGGTACAGCTGTGGAAACTGAGGACACAATGTAGTAAATGCTGTATAAAAGTGCAAAATATGTAAGTATATTGCCTCCAGCTTTATTATCCACGATTTCCAATATACTGTATAGAGCAACTACTCTAAGAGTATGAATTATGCTCTCTGAGATAAGATTTGAATCTTACGCAATCTGCCCAGTGGTGTTTTAAGTACAGTAGAAGTATACAGGGCTGTAGCAGTTGTCGAAGCTCTGTGCTGATACACCTTGGTGGAGAGATAGGATAAGGGCTGATCAATTAAATTTCCTGTCTTTTGAGGCTTTTGGCAAACGCAAACATTTCACTTTTGCGATTAATACCTTTTAGATTATGGCCTTCGATACAGAGAGTATAATATGATGTGACAAACTTGCTCAAAGTTCTCTCAACAGTACTATATCAAGAGGCCTGCTCTGGTTGACCTGACCAAGGATCTGCCTTTCTCTCTCCCTCTCCACTCCACGGGCACAAAATAGGTAATCAATTCACACTGAGGCACGGGCTTGTCTATGGATGTAAATCTTAAAGCATTCATGGACACCAGAACACAAAGCTATTCATGGAGTCAGGGCCCAGCTTGGTTTCCTTTTCCATTTTAAAGTTTGAATGCCAATCTGTCACATTCAATTGAAATCCTCAATTAAAAGTCTTAATGTCGATGTAGGTAATGGTTGTCAGGCATGCCAGGTTGGAATTAACATTTTTTAAAGGCAGCTCCAGTTTCAAGTGGTGGTCAGCATGTTATGACTGACCTTATGACATGGATGTAATATTTTGCCTGAAAGGTGAATACTCTACTGGCTGGAAGTATAACCCACAAACATCACTTATTTTGTTAAAAGCAGGAGTAAATCTCTGATGAACACCACGCACAGTTGGAGCGAGCAGAGAAAGATTTATTCCTCTCGTTAGTGTCAATGCAATATATTGAGCTCAATTATTTTTGTTTATAATCATCAATTTCGAGGGCAGTGCATTGTTTGAAATTCACAATGTGTCTTTCATATAGCCTACTTGTCTGTGGGTTTAGAACGAAGTAGCAGTTAATAAAACGGTTGTAATTAAACCTCAGAATCTATGCAACTCCGTTGCTGTTAGCTAATGTTAGTTAGTAGGTTATTGGCTGCAGTAGGCTATTTAAATATTGGCTGTATTGAAATATTAGCTAATTTCTAATTTCTTTAAAGTTAAAGTTTCCTACTGGGAAATGGATAAGTGGCTAATAGGCTACATACCAGAAAAAAGAGACACACTGACGATGAGTGTAACATTAATGAGAAGAAATGTTTTGTTTTTATCCTACTATCAAGCAGCTTTGAGCACTTTGCCCCTACAATGCGTCATTGATAAAGCCTAATGCCCTATTCGCACTGGACTACACTGTAACCCTTTGATGTAAATTTACAGCAAAATTCTAACTGTAATCTACTGTATTTAGGTTGTACAGTACAATGCTGTGAAAAACAGTGCATTGTGGGAGTCGCATGGTTGTTCAAGCATTCCAACTGTACAGGTATGTATTTGCGGCTATATACTGCTAGGGAGGTCGAACGTTCTGCCCGCAATGTAATCACAATGGGCATTCCACACACAAAACAAAAAACGAAATTGACGTCTGAGCTCATTTCAACATGGCATTTAACAAGGAAATCTACTAAACGAGAGTAGATGAAGCTATTCATTTGTTTCAGAAGTGTACTTACACTTCAACAATGTTATTTTTTTACTTTAGAGGCCAGAAATTATGCTAATTTGACTCTGTTTATGAGCATTTGTGCCTATACTTAACGCTGTACCGAAATCAATGGGGTCATTATAAAACATCCAACCACATTGAAGTCGTTAATACACATTTTATTACAAGAAAAACTCACTGTGAAATGTTTTAGGTGTTAATCGATTGGTATGTATCGATACTTTCGTCTATTTAGGTGTCCTGAAAACGTTACATGTGCTGCGCGTCCTGCGGGACTTAGAATTCTACAGCCACTTCAGAAGCAAAATGGCACCAAAAAAATAAGGCAAAAAAATAGGCCACCTTATTCGAAATAACCCCAGAAGGGATTTTGTAATAGTGAAATGATGAACAACTCCAAATGAACAACTACATTTTTACATGTAGATCTTCATCAAAATCTCGTCTACAGTATGGTATAAAGCATTTTAATAGTGCGAATGGGTGTTTTTTTAAATTAACATGAAAAGGGAACATGCACCTTATAGATTCCGAATCCAAAAACTGAGAGAATGGAAGGTGGCGCTTTAAACACTTTGTTTATGACTTTTTAAATTCTGTTTGCTGTGTAATTGGTTCTACAAAACAACATGCAACATACAGCTTCCAATCAAAGGCCCCCACCCCCTACCCTTTTCCCATAACGGTTGCTGTTAATATTTAAAAAAATTATTTCTGCTTGGGACCCAAGAAGAGAACAACACTGAAAACATGGTTGTCTGTAGACTAGATACATTAAAATTACATTCGCAATTGTGTGCCTTGTGCAGATATAATTCTCTTTTGATAAGAAAGTAGGTGGCTCTGAAAAGAGCCTTTGGGGTGTGTAATAAGACCATCAGAGCTGTAAGGACAGGGCTGTGTAAATGTTGTCAAGAAATAGCCTGTTGCCCTCTAAATTTAAATGTGTCCCATCACTGTCTAAATGATTTAAGCCAATGTTAGGATACATAATGCAACCCATACCCATGTCTGACAGAAAGCCAAACATGGCCCCGTTTAGCCGTCGTCTGGTGCTTTCAAGGCCATATCCGGTAGTCGCGGTCTGACCCCGCCAGTTCCAGCGAGGGAGGATGTCCGAAAACATCAATTTGGTTTTGGGAAATAGCAAATCGATTTCCCTGATGTCTGCCTTCATGCGCCGCATTAGGCTGATCCTTGTATTTCCGAACGTGCCAATGCTGTTCCCACCGAGGTGAATCACCATCACATCTGGGTCATCGCGGATGTCAGCCCGTTTCGAGCAGAGAAGAGGCATTAAGTGTTCCCACCTTCTGCCCTCTCTGCCAGCCCAGGTGATCTGGCAATCTAGCCCCAGGTTCTGGTCCAGTCCAAATGCTCCTAAATGAGCCTGCAGCCTGGCGATAAGCGAGCTCCCGATGATCCAAACGCGTGGTAATGAGCAATCGGTCATGCTGTCAATAGAAATAAAAACTAACGTTTTGTGGTGCAAATACTGTATTTATAGCTTTATTACGCAATCGCTATTGGCTAAATTATCTCTATGCTAACCCACGATTGGATAGACTGTTTTCAAGTTGTGAATGGTCGAATGCATTACCTGAACAAAACCAATAGGGTTTAATAAACAAATTATGAAATAGCCGCGCAATGTCAAAATGGGTCAGACCCAGACGCATTAAGTAGGCTAATCAATGTTACTGTTACGAATACAATGGAATTCTGAAGCCGTGGGACCCGCCAAGTTTGAAACTGAGACGTTTAGCACGTATGGCGTTTTGAGATTACATATTTAATTAAATACAACACGCCATAACAATATATGTGAGTAAATGTGTAGAGTATATTAGTTTTCCTGTAGGAATACCACAAAATATCGGTTCTTGTTGTTGAAAAAATAAGGATAACCGTATCCTACAAGCAGCACAGATGATGATGTGTTTCCGTCCAACGAGAGTGATTACACGGAAGTGAAACGGGCTAATTAAAAAAATAATTTTAAAGCGAACAAACGTCCTTTTTCTGACAAGCTAGCGATTTATAAATTGTTATTTGATTATATTGTAGCATTTAGGACAATATACATGAAAAATAAGCTGGCAAAATATGTTTTCTGAAAAATCACGAAAACGGGTTTGACTATGGAAGCATATCCGCGCCAAAATTCAAATGAAAATGCAAAAGGTGCACTTTGCGTTTTCATTTGCAAGTTAATGTACGCACTTTATCTGACAATTTGAAAATGTTAATGCAAATCCATTTCACATTTAATTTTTCTCGCCCTCTACGACACAACCCTGCCATAATTTTAATGAAAATGGAAAACCACATTTGCATTAGCAGTTTCTTGTTGCAATCGCATGATCCATGACAAAAAGGAAATGATAATTCAATTCACCATTTAACATATCGTTTTCATGCTTTTGCGGCACAAGAGTGACATAATTCAAATGCAATGGCATTGTATCCGTTTGCATTATCATTTCCGTGTGGTCATGCAAAAACCCTGCCAAAAATCCGAACTGAACATGCAAACTGTCAAAGCTGCCCATCAAGGCGGGGCCTCGAAGAAAGTGGCGTTACAGGGGACTGTTCGGTTCAAACCAATGAACATATGATTCAATGGTTGTCTGTGATTTCGGTTGTCAGGCAGTTACCAGGCTAGATAGCGACATTTCCTAGTCCTCTGTGTTTGGGGATTATAGGCGAAATGATCGGAATTAAAAAGGAAACGAGGTAGCCTAAAAGTTACGACTAGCCATAGCCAGCCCAATGTTAACTAAATTAATTTCACAATTTAGCCTGCTTTCGTTAATCTGGTGTGGAAACTAGCCGATAGCCTAATGTTATGGGTTTCCGTGGCCAAAACCAGCTGGCTATTCATGGCAGGCTATGCCTGAAAAATGTGCTAGCTACCCTTTTCACCGTGAGCATTTCCATCACGATTTCTATTAATTATTGTTTTCTTTTAGATAGCCTTACCCTTAGGCTATGTGCAGAGCAAAGGTAACGTAGTCCACAGAAAGCCTGAGACAGCGATCTGTACGTGACACAGCTTGAGCCTACAGCCTAGCTACCAAAAACGGTGGATTTTGTATGGTGTAACGTATAGAATCTAGGCTAATTAAATAAAAATATAAAATTGTGTAATTAGGCCTATTCCGCATAGGCTATGTGGTGTAGTATGGACTGTCATTCATGTCTTTACCCAGCAGATGGCAATAAAAGACTTGTAAAAACTGAATGACAGCTTCTTTTTTTATTTGGTTGAAAACCACGTTCGTATATAGTTCTGTGGTGAAAACACTGGGGAAACGACCCCGGCGGGCACAACCAAAGATTTTAGATATATGACACAACCGATTTTGATCTCCCTACTCACAAAGCCCATCAACCTTGGGAATTTTACCTGTAGCCTCAGCTATTGTAATAATCTATATTTAGCATAGTCATAAAGCAACATAGCCTACAGATGATTAAATATTTGTTTTTAATTATATTTTAATTTCATTATAACGTTACACCATATAGGCTATCCATCCTACAACACAATTCACCGTCTTTGGTAAGCTACTAGGTAGGCTATTCGCACAGTCTCTGGAGCTTTCCAGATCTCAATGCTGTAAGATGAGGCGGTTAGCCTCTATGACACTGATTTTCCTGTTGTAGCCTAGTTTACACAAAACATTTTAATTTGTTCAATTTAAATAGGCTCTTGATTATTGAGAGAACGTAAAAATTTGTCTTTTTAGAGGGTGTGCGAATACAGTGAGTTCCGACAGTAGCCTAGCCTATCCACACAGCTGTAAAAAAAATAAATAATCCGTCAGTATTGGCACAGTGCCATTAAGCTCAGTCTTTTAAGAACTTCGGCTACAGAATAATTTTCATTTAAATAGGTCTACCACTCAGACACGATTAGAGACATAAGCACTTATTTTATTGATAGCCTGCTTATTTTATTTTAGTGACATGGAATATAGGCTAAGCAATAGCCCAATGTTGGTTTATCACACAGCCCTGACTCTAAGGCAACCCGGTGAACGGAAATCTATTGCCCCCTTAGGCTACGCAAGTCCTCCCTGCTATTAAGGTTAAGTTAGTAGGAACAACGGGCTGGCTAGGATCATCGTAACGTTTAGGCTACCTCGTTGACTTTATAGTTTTTAGCATTTAGCCTATAATCCCCAAACACAGAGAACTAGGAAATGTCGCTATCTAGCCTGGTAACTGCCTGACGACCGAAATCACAGACAACCATTATGTTCAGTGGTTTGAACAGTCCCCTGTAACGCCCCTTTCTTCGAGGCCCCGCCTTGATGGGCAGCTTTGACAGTTTGCATGTTCAGTTCGGATTTTTGGCAGGGTTTTTGCGTGACCACACGGAAATGATAATGCAAACGGATACAATGCCATTGCATTTGAATTATGTCACTCTTGTGCCGCAAAAGCATGAAAACGATATGTTAAATGGCGAATTGAATTATCATTTCCTTTTTGTCATGGATCATGCGATTGCAACAAGAAACTGCTAATGCAAATGTGGTTTTTCATTTTCATTAAAATTATGGCACGGTTGTGTCGTAGAGGGCGAGAAAAATTAAATGTGAAATGCATTTGCATTAACATTTTCAAATTGTCAGATAAAGTGTGTACATTAACTTGCAAATGAAAACGCAAAGTACACCTTTTGCATTTTCATTTGAATTATGTCATGGTTTTTGCGCACATCGAATGTAAACGAAATGCAATCGCCGATTTGCATTTTCATTTGAATTTTGGCGTGGATATGCTTCCATATTTGACCTCCCTAATACTGCCAATAGTAAAGAGTCCTGGGAAAATGACGGTTGCCTCCCTCAAATTGCGCCAATTTTTAAACCAATCTAGTTTGCTTCTTCATTGTTCTTAATTTCTTCCTTTGCATGTTTTATTTTTAGTGGTGATAATCCTGGAAGCATTTTTCTCTTTTTGGTAATGCAGAGAAACATCTTGCATTTGGTACTGTAGGCTAATGTGGCGGCCTGGGGGTTGTAAACTAGCCAGCTAGGACCGGGCAGTGAGCCGCTACCCGGTCGATGTGTAGATACTTGTAAATAACGTGCTGTGTGTGTTTTAATTGTGTTGTTAGCTTGTTAGCCGCGTATTGTGTTAATCCTAAACTTTAAACGTAACTGTAAACTCTAACTGTCGTTTAACTGTTATGTGTGGCTGTGATTGGCTAGGAATGTGTAAGTGTGTGCACCAATCACAGCCGACTAGTTCAAATATAAGGCAGTACCTGAAGCGAATCGAGTTAGTTGAAAATGTGCTTCCAACTGTGAACAATGCTGAGCTGGATCCTGTGACAAACCAACGGCTCTTTTCAGAGCTGGTAAGGTAGCGCTAAATAAAACGAAGCTCGGCAGGAGCGATTCGGTACTGCAGTTTCTGTCTCCCTCCCTCATTCTCCACGCTCGCTACATTGGTGTCCGGAAGTGGGATGGAACGAGCCCTACTGAGGGAGATGGAGCGGTCGATCGGCGAGCTGACCCGCAGGAAGGCGCGGAGGGCCGGGGCTGTGACGAGCCCCGAGTGGCAGACTCCCGCGGTGCGAATGTCCAGGCGACCGGACGGCTTCAGCGGCAGACAAGATAATCCGGCATCGGTATGCCACGACGGCACGCCCGCGAAGCCGACAATGCAGCTGAAGCTACCTCGTTTTAATGGAACAGCGTCGCTGGAGTCGTACCTAGCGCAGCTAGAGCTAGCAGCTCAGCTGGGTGGCTGGACGCCGGAGCAGACAGCGGGACACCTGGCACTCGCCCTGGAGGGCCCAGCGCTGGAGGCGATCCTGGACCTGCCGCCGGCGGAGCGAGAAAACCTGCAGGCTCTGACAGCAGCACTCCAATGGTGGTTCATCCAGCACGCCGAAGCAAGCCGGGAAAAGCTGCTAAGCCGCTACCGCTGTGAGGAGGAGAGCTGGGGAAAAGTGGCGGCCGACATACAGCGCTACGCCCGCGAGGCCTACCCGGAGTTCGATGCAGCAGCGCAGGAGAAGCTAGCGCTGCATGCATTTCTGCGAGCCCTCACGCCAGAGCGGCTATGTGACCACGTTAGCCTAGCCCAATCGGGTTCCATCAGCGAGGCTTTGATCAAGACAACATGGGCGGAAGATACCCTAGCTATCCGGCCCACTCCACAACCAACCCACCAGCACGTCAGGGTAGCCGACGGCGAGGAGGTCTGCTGGACACGCACGCCACTGCAACGGCCAGCGGGGCGACAAGGCCGGTGCTACCGGTGCGATGAGCCGGGCCATATCGCACGCGACTGCCCAGCTCCAGCACCAAAGCCACGGAAGTCCCCGCCGTCGGGAAACGAGGCAGGGACGGCGCAGTGAGGAGAACGCCGCCCCGGGAACCAACCCTCCTCAACCAGGTACACACCCCTGTGCCCAAACCCAGTCCGGCCTTACCCGCCCCAGTGGCAAAGATTCCAGCTACCTCTGCGGAGGCTAGCACAAGCGCCTTTGAAAAAGCGACTGAGCGTAAGTCCCATCCACGGGTAGGTTGGCTGGGCAAAGCCAGTGGGTTGTACCTCCACTGTCGGCTGGACGGGCAGGCCTGCCGAGCCCTGGTGGACACAGGGGCTACCATCTCCCTTGTCCGGCCAGGAGTACTCCACAACACCGGCGGGCCCCAACTTTCCGGGGCATGGACGCCCACTGCCACTTGGTACTGCACTTGCTGTCTCCCTCCCTCATTCTCCACGCTTGCTACACTACGTTGCTTTTGCAGCCCTTATTTCTGCATGCGTGATATCCACCATCTTAGAGTGGAGAATATATAGCGACATATCTAGCTAGTGACTTATCTCACGTCCACGTCGCGCAACAGCTTGGAGCAAGACATTGAAGACAAGTGCCATGTGAGGAGGAGACCGTGAAAATCCGGATTTCTGACATAAGGTAATCTAGCCCAATTTAATCTTGAAAAAATCTAGCTATATTAGTTCGCTTGTGATATTGTTTTGAGCAAAATGATGAGCACTTTGATTTTTTGGATGTGCAGGCTTTAGATACATTTGCATTTAGCTAGCTAGCTAAAACATTCAGTTTGCACGTTGCATGTGGTCTTTCAGTAGCCTAAGGATAGCTGTCAACTAACGTTACCCTTTATTAAGCAGAACTGCAGTTTATGTCTTTAACTTTGTTGGTCGCAAACTTTCACGGTTTGGGCTATCCAAACAAGATTTATTTGGCGTAGCCTAACGTTAGCTAGCAAACTGTTTAGCCTAGGTTGGCTAACCTACCGAGCTCTACGCACGTGTAGCAAATATCTTCTAGGCTAGCCTCAAGGTTAGGTTTCCCTATCAGTTTGCACAGTTAGCTACTAACTAGTTGCTGTGTTAGTTAATGCTAGCTAATAGTCCAGGGAGAGGTTAGTTGAAGTCAAGACAGCAGTCTAAACCTGCTGTCAAAATGTTTAATTGTCAGTTTTGCGGCCTAAATGCATTAAAAGTTAATTAAATTTTTTTAACCATAGCGCTAACCATAGTTATTAAAATGTTCAGTTATATAAAATTTGATGTAGGACTGCAATGCCTTTTGTCTCTCGTGTAGGTGTCAGCCACTGCGGCAACACTGACGACATCCCTCACCCTGGCTGACAGCCCTCGGTTGATTGTTCTTGGTAAGTTTAACTTTTGCACTACTTCTCACACTGTACTCGTGCACATAAGGTGAGAATTTGTATGTACGCACAGGTTCAGGATTTTCTTTAACCCAGGCTCTATCTACAGCATTGCGAGCATGCTGTTGAAACCCATTTAGAGTATCTCGCTTTGCTATTGAGTAAATCACTGTGGCACAAATCTTGGTTCACTGCATTCCAATGGGGGCAATGTGTAAACATTTAACAACAATTAAATTGTTGTTTTTTAAAATGGGAAGCACTCAAACATTCCACTCTTTGTTATTTCAGGCAAAAAACATTGCCCAATTAGAATGCATGCAGTTAAGAGTTGTGCTATGGTGATTTACTTAATATCAACGTGCAAGCAATGCTGTATATAGAACCTTGGTTAAAAAAATCCTGAACATGAAACAGACCACTTGATTGCACATGCGACCAAAAATCTGTCAAGTGCGACTAAACATTTTCATTGGTCGCACCGGTGCACCTGACATTTAGCAGATCAGTGTTGTCAAAAATATAGATTTTTCAATACATATCGATTCTGAATATTTGAAACGGTTTCAATACTCATTTTCCACACTATACCAGCTGCGCTTTCTCGCTCTCTCTTCTCTCCGACAGCGAGTTGACAGACACACCGCTGCAGTGCCCACACTGCCCCCCGCCTCCTCTCTCTCACTCACTCACAGTGCTGACTTCTCGTCACTCGTCTCATTCGCTCCGGTTTGTTGTGTTAGCTAGCACATGCAGAGCCTCCACGACTGAAGCAGGAGTAGGAGTGCTGTTTGGAAACACTTCGGATTTGAGGCAAATGACCAAGGAAAGGCAAAAGATATGAGCAAGCCCATAGGATTAGGTCTCAGCCGGGCGGTACTTTTTAGCATAGTTTAGCATAGTCTACAGCCCCCAAGCGTTAGCTAGCGTTTAGCTGGATGTCTCCCAAGTAAGCTCCCAAGTGTAGGCAGGTGACCTGAGAGAGGGTACAGCCAGAGCTGGTTTTAGCCTGCTAGGCTGCCCACTTGTGTGTCAGTCATGCAGCGGGGTAATGGAATAAGGCAACTAGCTTGTGCCAGCCCGTTTGCCTGGTTGTGAATGGCTCAGATGTATCAAGAGGCTAGCTACTGTATAGCTAGCATTGTACACAGCATGTTAGCCCATTAGCCTGGTTGTGAATGGCTCAGTGTTAAGAAATTACCAATGTGTACGGGAACTGACAAAAAAGGTAGCTAAAATGTATTATTGCGGCGCCAAAGGGTGAAAAATTTTGGGTGCACCTTAATGTGCTGGTGCACCTAAATGAAAAGGTTAGGCGCACCAGTGCAACCAATGTAAAAAGTTAGTCTGGAGGCTAGTCTGTCAAAAGGGTATCTGAAAATGCTGCAATGCAATAAATATTTTAATTTGTATTATTATTTTGTGCATTTGCCACCAAGCCACAAGTGATGTGTGTGTCTGTCTTTGTATTGTTTTGCCTCGTAGAAGCTGTGTTGGAATCAACCCAGAGAGAGGAACGAAGGCACGACACGGAAAGGTGACCAGCAAAAAAAGCGGGAAAATGGTCCAGAAGAAAGCAGCCACACTAAATCCACATGTGTGCACTCTCTTGAAAAAGCTTTTCAGTGGGACTTTGTGTAAGTTGGACAGTCACAACCCACACACAATGTAATGTCCTTCGTTGCATTACACACATGTTGGATGTTGGACTTTACTGCAATGCAGAACTGGGTCCAGATACTGTAATTTCATTTTACAATGTTCTTCCTTCTTAATATTCCTATGTTGGAATGATACCAGGTCAGCACAGTATTGCCAAGTTAAGTTTTTATTTACATGGTCCATACAGTCAAGTGTTTACAGCCCATCCCCCACTCACTCTCACACAAACTTATCAGACAGACACACACACACACTCTCTCACTCACACAAACTCTTTCACAACACTTAAATATTCTTTTGAAATGGCTTTAGGGTTTGTGGTATTTGGATGTCAGATACTTTCAATTGCAGTGTATCTCATTGTATTTTCATTACCAAACATGATAAATGTATTATCAGTGGAATATATAAATGTATACAGACAGAGAGCTCATACGCTGAGGTCCTGTGGGCTGCCACACTGTAGGGCAGAGAGGCTATAGTGGTACAAGAACCAATGTGTTGGGTTGTATGACAGGACAATGGGCACTCTCTCCTGTGGACCTTATATCGAAACGTGTCAACTAAAGCTGATAGACATTGTCTGAATCACAGTTTATACAGCATGTGCCCTCTAGCAGGAAGTCACATTAGCATCTCTTGTACAGTAAATACTCCTAACTCAGAAAGTTATTTTTATTACATAAGCTGAATATGATTTTCTTTTTTAATGTGCAAATGGAATTCAACTCAGCCTTCATTGTTCACGTGTTATATTCTCAGAACAAGAAGCATCTGCATGCACCAAACTAACTTCTCTTTACCAAGGGGAGATGTGTAAACACCCCAATGTTTGTTTGATAGAATTGTGGCCTGATTCGTGCTCTGTAGACTGAGGCTGTGTGCTCTTCTATGCTGAACAGGCCATGTTTTGTTCTGGCCTGTAGATGGCAGCATTCAGAATTCTTGTTTGTTCCAGCCAGAATATTGTCAACACTGAGGTGGCCTGCAGGTCAAGGTAATTTCTTTCTTGCATTATTCCTTTATTGGTTACCATGGAGGGTATTTGAATGTTATTGTTTGTTGTAATGCCAAATGTAAGGTTTATTTCAATAAACAAGAATTATATGATTATGTCTTGTTCACTATTTTCTACTTTTCACAGGTTCCTAAGTTGGATTTCCACTTTTTGTAGTACTATTAAATACAAATAAATGTAAATTTACAGTAATTTACTGGCGAAATGCTGTAAATTTTGAAATATTACAGTAACATGCTGTACATTGAGATTACAGCAAGCTACTGTATTTCACTTCTACAGCAATAATACTGTAAATAAACAGTAAGTTGCTGGCGAAACTGCTGCCAGTATTTCACTGTAATTTTACAGTGAAAAGTTTTACAGTGTAGTAGGCTGGGGACCTTGTGTGATTCTTAATAATTGCAGAGGTCATCTGTGATCTTAATCCCATGCAAATCTGCCAATTCCGTAATTTGTAAAGTAAAAATTCCACCGCAAATTAGGTTACCTACCATATTTCGCGAAACACAGAGGTCATCTGATAATATTAGTCCCGTGTGAATCAGTAATTTGGGGTGATATTTTTTCTCCCGCAAGGATCTGGTGTTTTTTCCATGCACCAATCTGCATACCCTTACAAATGTGCACTTTGCGAACTGATAATATGGAAGTAATGTTACGTTTCAATCATATGAGGTCCCTAGGTAATACTAGTCCAGTGTGAATAGGGCATAAAATTCTGTTAATTTCACTATGCTTTTTGTGATTAATTTCAGTAAATTTGTCCCATCATTTAGTTTTAAGTATTAAAAACATAGCTATTGTCAGCAGTTTAATAATAAATTGTTAATGAATTGTTATTAATGAAGATGACATTAGTTTGGGTCACGAAAGTATGGATTGATATCCTTGGGTCATCGCTGAAAAAGTTTGTGCACCCCTGCTCTACAGGTATGGTTGTAGCTAGAGACATACATGCTACAAATTAGGTTACCCCAGAATTAGCTATGCAACCTATTACATTTGTAAAAAAATATTATTATTGTTATTACTATTATTAGGGGTTCAAGCAGCAAACAGTTTGGAGGCTACTAAAGTAATCCAAGAAAATTTAAACAAAATCCAGAAGTGGGTGAAAACCTGGCAAATGAAATTCAACATAGCTAAATGTAAAATTGAACATGTGGGAAATAAAAACATAAGACAAGACTACTTTATGGGAGAAACAAAATTGGAATGTGCTCAATCTGAAAAAGACTTAGGAGTAGTAGTTGATCAAAGCCTTTCAGGTTCTAGGCATTGTGCTGTAGCAGTAAAAAAAGGCTAACAGGATGCTGGGATATATAATCAAAAGTATTCAGTATAAATCCAAGGAAGTTATGCTTATGTTATACAATACCTTTGTCAGACCACACTTAGAGTACTGTGTGCAGTTGTGGGCACCGTATTACAAAAAAGATATCGAGGCTCTGGAAAAAGTCCAAAGAAGGGCAACTAAGTTTGTTCCTGGTATGAAAGATAAAAGTTATGAGGAAAGACTTAGGATACTAAGGCTTTTAAATTCAAAAAAGGGATTAATAAAGTGAACTACAGGAGATTCTTCAGGTTGAGTTCTATTAGTAGAACGAGGGGGCATAGATGGAAATTAGAAAAAGGTAAATTCCGCACAGACATTAGCAAGTACTTCACACAGAGATTAGTCACTGTGTGGAATAGCTTGACAGGTCATGTAGTAGAGGCAGAAACTCTGGGGGCTCTATTTTCAAACCAGCGCAAGGGGACGGTATAGTCAAACACAAGCTTGTTGACAGCATCAACGTCTTAAAACGGCGCTATGGCGTTTCTCAGCAATACCGCTAGGATCAACAAATTCTCAACATAACATCCTTTCGCTTGCGCTGCAGTGGGATGGGTGGCGCTGTCTGGGGCGTGTTCTAAAATACTTTCGGCTCAGTGACAATTTGAACCAACGAAAACCCATTGCGTTATGATAAGCTGGAACCACCTCTTAGCGGCAACGCAATAGACTCTGGCAATTTGGCAACTCATGTAGTTCTATGTAGTGTCTATAGGTGATGCCAACATTACACTTCCATTTAATGAACAAATAGCCTATAATTATTATTAATTAATTAATTTTAATTTAAACTACTAGAATAAAACAGGACAGCTTACAAGAAACTTGCGATCATGTAGGCCAATAGCCTATAATATATAAATTACACATTGACACAGTTGAATCATAAGCCTACCATTTGAATCATAATTATGCCTACATCACCTAATGTAGGCTAATTAATGCATTCGCCACCTCCTCCCATGCCTTCCGAACTTCTGGGAGACGAGGTGGTGTGGATTGTGATCCATAAATTACTACAGTCCTAGCCTGTACTTCTGTTGCAAGTATGTCTGATTCCTGTGCGGAAAATCGCTCTTGTCGTTGACGGTCCAGTGCGTTTGGGTTGCTCATTATGAAATCGCATGGAGCGATTGCGTTCCAACTGGCTTTTTTTAAAGCATGAGAACAACAATTTGATTGGCTACCATAGAGACACACCTTGGACATTTAAACCCAGCCTTTTAGCAATACCGCCATCAGATGCGCCAAGATTGCCGTCATGAAATTACCAAATTTCTCGCCGACACGCCCTCAGAGCGATACTGCCAAGCGCTTACTCTTGTGTTCACCATTGCGTTTGGTTTATTAAAATAGAGCCCTGGGTGTTTTCAAGACCAGGCTTGATATGGTGCTGGATAATATCTTGTTTGTAGGGGAGCGCTAGGTACCCTTTAGTGGTAGGAAGATGACGAACATTGGTGGGCTCAATGGCATGTTCTTGTCATTAAGTTATGTTATGTTAAAATTCGGTAGATAGCTTGCAAATGTCACTCACTACTCAGTCACCAAAATCCGTCCACATTGAACAGTTGGTGGCGTTATACAGTTGAAGTCGGAAGTTCACATACACTTAGGTTGAAGTCATTAAAACTCATTTTTAACCACTCCACAGATTTCATGTTAGCAAACTGTTGTGTTGGCAAGTCAGATAGGACATCTACTTTGTGCATGACACAAGTAATTTTTCCAACAATTGTTTAGAGACAGATTATTTCACTTTACATACAGTTACACTAAGTTGACTGCCTTTAAATTTTTAATATTTGGTCGCATATCCTTTACATGCCATGACTTCCTGATATCTGTAACTCAACAACATCAAAAGACTCTTGATATCTTATTTTCTGGTACTCTTACAAGCGATACTATAACGTCTCTGCATTTGAATGGATCTCTATGGGAATTGGGGGGTGGGACTAGATTTAGATTTAAATTACACGAACAGTATGGAAACACATGGTTGGCTAAATGGCTCTAAGTCATCAAGGGTCTGACGTATCAAACAAGCCTTAAATCATCACTCTGGTGCCAGAAATACAGTAGATATGGATGGATAACTGAAGGGTTTCTTCTCCTGACTTATTTTTCCATAGAGTTCAATAGGAAAATTAGTCAGGAGAAACAACCCTTCACGTAACTGAGGACGCCATTGGTTGTGCTCTCTTCGGTCCAAGTGCAAGCCAAAACTATTGGCCGACCTCTAAATTAAGTAACGTTACATTAAATAAGACGACGGAGAGCACCCAAAAAAAAACAGGCTCAAAAGTAGGCTACAGTGGGGCAACGCTTGTGGCAGCTTTAGGTAAACTATTGTAGCCTAGCTATAGCCTTACATAGCCTATATGGTCTAGCCGAACAGTGTACTATTTTTCTCAAGCTAACATTAATAAATAGGTGTCATGCAGTATTCCTCACGCTTTTTGTGGACATGTTTGCCATGCCAACGTTGTCTCCACATAGTTTTTTTTTGGCACCTGCATCTTTTCAATTGCTCCCTGTCAACGATTTTCTACCAGAAGCAATCAGTTTGCAGTGAAGATAGGATGTGTAACATTGTATGACGCGTGGGGGACATTTTCAGTGTGACGACAAAATGGAGTAGACACTCCCATCTCTGCAATTCTAGACGCTGATTACGGAGATACTTTATCCCGTCCGAATCGGCCATTAACATTACAGATGTCCTGTGATAACAATTACTTTACAGACATTGTCCTGAAAACTTATCCCGTCCAAATAGGGCTAAAGATGCTGTAGCATACAGAGAAACAGAAGGAGAATTGGGCAAAAACCAGGCTTGACCCCCGAACAGCAAACTAGGTAAAAACTCCCCAACTCAAATGGTTGCGTGAAAATCATAAACTATAGTCTTGTGTGTTGCCTAGTTGTAAATTAGTTGCTGTCATGTCTGTTAAGGCCGGGTGTTTTCTCACAGAAATTAGCCTATTGCATAAAGTCACGAAGCAGTCAAGGGAAAGTTGTCGAAAATCACAGAAAACTTAAAAAATAGTGGCAGATATCATGGAGTGTTTTAAAAAATGTTATTTAGGCTATTAAATTCATGGATGTCACAGCCAAAATTCCAATTCATGGAATTCACTGCCAAAATTAACTCCTCTGAGACTGGGGGGCCAATGTTCATGAAACACAGGATTCTGACCCTATGGAGTATGCTGGTGACAAGTTACCAAAATACATGTTTTTTAATCCAAAGCGGTCGGCCAC
Organism: Synaphobranchus kaupii; assembly: GCA_029718625.1. Taxonomy (NCBI): domain Eukaryota; kingdom Metazoa; phylum Chordata; class Actinopteri; order Anguilliformes; family Synaphobranchidae; genus Synaphobranchus; species Synaphobranchus kaupii. Next base: position 61,556,502 of record CM056376.1, on the reverse strand, counting down.
AACACACTTTCAAAAAAGGACGCTGGGTAAAATGGACGTGAGGCATAACCTCTGAATAATGCATGTGACCTAGATGAAAACTTACATTCCCATGTTTGTCTGAATTCCACAAAGCATATTGAGTTTAAATAGTTGTGCATGTATTTTTTTAAATATTATGTTGCTCTATATTATGTTCCTCAACTACTTGGTCTACATTCAAAATCCTTACATTCCAAGATTCATCAGAGTCAGGTGTTTTGTGTCATTCATTACAATCCTGACAAGTGATACATAAGACTCTGCAGTTGTGCGCCATTTGCCCAATGCTGCTTGGACCCTGTTAATCGCCGCGTGTGGGTACATTTATTGTTATTATTATTATGGCATATCCGGGCCAATAAATAAGGCAGATTGATGATATATTATACAGTTGCACTCAAAATGATTCAACCCCCTTCACTTTTTGCACACTTTATTGTGTTGTAGATTGAATTTTAAATGGATAAAATTTAAATTTTTGCCCATCAATCTAGACTCAATAACCCATAATGACAAAGTGAAAACATGTTTTTAGAAATTTTTGCAAATTTATTAAAAATCCAAAACTGAAATCTCTCATGTGCATAAGTATTCAAACCCTTTGCTTTAATGCATTTTTAAAGTATCATATTTCATATTTGGTCGCATATCCTTTGCATGCTGTTACTTCCTGAAGTCTGTGACCCATCAACATCAAAAGACTCTCGATGTCTTTTTTTCAGGTACTGTTACAAGCGATACTATAACCTCTCTGCATTTTAATGGATTTCTATGGGAATTGGGGGGTGAGACTAGATTCAGCTGTAAATTACACTGGTACAGTATGGAACACATGACTGGTGAAATGGCTGTAAGTTATCAAGGGTCTAAGGCAGGGGTGTCAAACTCCAGTCCTGGAGGGCCGCAGTGTCACAGGTATTTGTGGTTTCCTTTCAATCAGCACCCAGTTAAAGCATTGAGAACAAGGTGTGTGGACTTCTTAGCCAATTAGTGACTTAAATTAATCACTTGTGCTTAAACGCACCAAAAACCAGCAGACACTGCGGCCCTCCAGGACCGGATCTTGACACCCCTGGTCTAAGGTATCAAACGAGCCCCAAACCATCACTCTACGGCCAGATATGGAGTAGCTATGGATGGATCACTTTAAGGGTTTCTTCTCCTGACTTTTCCCCCCATAGAGATCTATAGGAAAATGAGTCAGGAGAAGAAACCCTTAAATTTTGAGTGCAACTACATATGATTACATGCTTTTTAAGAACTTCAAAATTGTTGAAAGAAAATAATTGTAATGACTAGATTTAATGTATGTCCATGCCATGTAAACAAATAAGTATTGGTCATTTATATCTTAGAGATAGAGACACAAGACATAGACAAACTAGGGCACACACACATACTATAAAACAAATATTTAACACAACTGTTTTTCCCATTGTAATAAACATATTTTTAGTGATAGTAATTATAAAGTATTCTTTTTCTACTCAATGCTATATACCAATGCTCAATTTTCAACACCACAATTCATGATTCATCTGGAAACCACAGTCGAGGTACGCATTTCAATTTCTCAATGATTAAGATTTTTTGAATCAAATCAATATGCCAGGGTGCATGAAAGGGCATCAAAATAAAGCTTGTTCAAAGAATTGCCCTGGACCCCCCTACTGAGGGGGCTCAGCCCTGTTTTCACATCCAAAAAATGACCATGATGGTCTCTAATATTTACATAAAAGTATAGGTTAAAATCGTTTTACAAATTGCATGTTGGGACTTTAAATTGGGCTGACAAAGTTTCAGTCATGAGATTTTTTTTAACACTGAGTCTTGCTTCCAACAACATAATATCAGTTGAATAACTAAATTTGTCAGCTATTAGATAAACCAGTCCTTGTCTGACCCCCCTTCCAGCACCCAATCAGGCCAAGCCTCCTCCTTATCATTCTTAAAGAGTGTATGGGCCAAGAGAAGAGGGGGGTCCGTTCCCCACCTCTTTCAACTACATAAAATGGGTGCCTGTCTTTACTCTTGAGTTCAGTTCAGTTGGAGGTGGGAGTCTTGCACCTGGATCTGCATTTGGTGGTGTTCGGCCTTGCTTGGGGCTTGACATTCCTAGTCTTACAGCTCATCTGTCATTTTTACATTTCATCCCTGATCTTTTTGAATATTCTGCTGTCTGTTGGTTTTTGGACTTCACATTCTGGGGATCATCTTGAGAGAGACAAGCTATGGTTTTGTATCTTCTTTCATTCATTTTTTGATTTCATTTTTTTCATTTTGTGGCTGTAACTTGTCTATGTCTGTAACATTTGTTGTTTGTTAAGGTACTACTACTAAGTACAAGGTACATGTAACTTAAGAAATCTCTTCATTTTAATCTGGTTGTGAGTTGTACATTTTGATAAAGGTTGATCTAACAGGTGGCTTTGCCTGTCAACTAATTTGCCAATTTAATTGATAATTGAAAATTTGACCTGATGGTAGCACAAGAGGAAAGGTCTTGGGGTCACCAAAATCAATTGCTTTCTTCCTCATGGGAACATGAATTTAATGGAAATGGTGGACCTTGGCGGAGGTAATAAAGATACAGCTGACAGATTTTTTATTAATTTGTAATTTGTTGATTCACTTTTAATTTATAGCTCCAAAATTCCATTCCTGGAGGGGTTCATATCTCCTGTTTTCTTAGCACTAAATATTTATTATGAAAAGTACTTACTGTATTGTGGTTCCTCATTTTCTGATGGACTAACAGTTGAGTCAAGGCTATATTCATCAACAGGAATATTCCGCTCTTCTTTTGCAGAGTTTGCGATCATCACTTCGTAAGCCTCCCTGGCTTGGGATGAAAGCTCAATCATATTATGGTAATGGTCCTGTAAACATTACAGAAGAAAGACATGTATGAATTAGTCATTATGATAGGTTGTTATCCATAGAGTATATTTATTAAATAAACACAGCTATTTTTAATCATAGTTGATATAGATTTGATGTCATTTTTGCAGGAGTATCATGTCTGATTTCTACAGAGCCCCAAACCAGGTTTCTTTTCTCTACCCAGGTACTTTCTCACTATTAAAGGAGAAGTTCGGTATTTAGCATGTTAAGCCCTGTTATAAGGTTATTTACGATCATATACAACGGTCCATAACAACATTTTGACAAACTGTGCAGTTTTGAGATACAGTGCATCCGGAAAGTATTCACAGCGCTTCACTTTTTCCACATTTTGTTCTGTTACAGCCTTATTCCAAAATTGATTACATTCATTTTTTCCCTCAAAATTCTACACACAACACCCCATAATGACAATGTGAAAAAAGTTTTTTTGAGATTTTTGCAAATTTATTAAAAATAAAAAAATAAAATTTCTCATTTACATAAGTATTCATACCCTTTGCTTTAACGTATTTTTAAAGTATCATATTTCATATTTGGTCGCATATCCTTTACATGCTGTTACTTCCTGAAGTCTGTGACCATCAACATCAAAAAAACTGTCGATATCTTATTTTCAGGTACTGTTACAAGCGATACTATAACCTCTCTGCATTTGAATGGATCTCTATGGAAATTGGGGGGTGAGACTAGATTCAGCTGTAAATTACACTGGTACAGTATGGATCACATGGCTGGCTAAATGGCTGTAAGTTATCAAGGGTCTGAGCTATCAAACGAGCCCCAAACCATCACTCTGTTGCCAGATATGGAGTAGATGTGGATGGATCACTTTAAGGGTTGTTTCTCCTGACTTTTTTCCCCATAGAGTTCTATAGGAAAATGAGTCCGGAGAAATAACCCTTGCAGTGATCCATCCACATCTACTCCATATCTGGCAACAGAGTGATGGTTTGGGGCTCGTTTGATAGCTCAGACCCTTGATAACTTACAGCCATTTAGCCAGCCATGTGTTCCATACTGTACCAGTGTAATTTACAGCTGAATCTAGTCTCACCCATATGAAATATGATACTTTAAAAATACATTAAAGCAAAGGGTATGAATACTTATGTAAATGAGAAATTTTATTTTTTTATTTTTAATAAATTTGCCAAAATATCAAAAAAACTTTTTTCACATTTTCATTATGGGGTGTTGTGTGTAGAATTTTGAGGGAAAAAATGAATTTAATCAATTTTGGAATAAGGCTGTAACAGAACAAAATGTGGAAAAAGTGAAGCGCTGTGAATACTTTCCGTATGCACTGTATATTGCTCATGTCACAGCTAACTTACACAATGGATCTGGATTGGCATATAGAAAATCCTTCAAAAAACACCATAAACTCTCGTTTTCAAAGACGGGAAACTCACAAGTGGTCACTGGTGTCTTCTTGTAATTTAGGTTTACATTTAGAACATGTTTTAAATAACCGTTTAAAGATTTATACTATTTTCAGTCGCTATACAGCCATACATTTGTAAATTCCGCTTGAAATTTTGGGAGGTCTTGGGTGAGTTTGAAGGCTACCGTAGAAGAAGAGCCGCTCCAGGTCACCAGGTCGGGGATTGCTTTGCAGCTAGTACGAACTCTTCTAAAGGATCCATTTAGCTAAATTAGTGTACATTTATGCGACTGATTCCTTCACTGCGAGCGCACAAGACCGCTTGTGAGCAACAGAAAACTACAAACTTTCCAAAACAATTCAGAAGTATTCCCGGTTTCCGGCTGCGGATGTATCCATCTAAACCTCCTTTGGTGTCTATACAAGTCAATGGATTTAATAAAATGATAAATAAAACCCGATACGAAGCATACTTTGCGACGATTTCTGTGTCAGAACATCAACGGACACCAGTGACCACTCAGTGAGTTTCCCATCTTTGAAAATGAGAGTTTATGGTGTTTTTTGAAGGATTTTCTATATGCCCATCCATATCCATTGTGTAAGTTAGCTGTGACATGAGCAATGAGCAATATGTAAGATATAAACCACGACATGCCATATATATATATATATATATATATATATATATATATATATATATACAAGAATATATGGCACAACAGGGGTGGTGATTGGCCTGAGGCCATATATTCTGTATATATACACTTGCATGGAGTGGTTTATATCTCTTATACCATAGTTACCAACAATGATTATATATAGTTGCTTTTATTGATTTTTATCGACTTAATCAGCTGAAATTGAAATATCATTCTGCAGCCCTTTTGACATGTTTTTGCATTGTCAAGCAGAACTCTGGTTGGTAGTTCTATTTTGAACCGAAAACATCTTGTTACTATTTCTCGTCGTTAGTTCTGAAAACAATCGATTCTATAAGGAAAAAATTGTTCCTTCTTGGTTTTATTTGGTTATTGTTGTCATTACATTATTTAAGAAAATTGTATGAAACCATAACCGAATCAGATTTAACATTACCTGGCTCCCTCTCTCTGTCTTGCTTTTTAAAAATGGTTTGTTCACGCAGACGATGTAGTGTGGCCTATTTAAATAGCCTAACGTGCAGGCTAGCTAAGGAAATAGCCTACATTTCAGATTCCCATCATGATATGCATGGGAACATCAGAAAAATAATACAGTTTGTTAGATGTAAATTATCTAAGAACTTTCGCTGGATAAAAAGTTTCCTATAGCCTATACAGATTAATGTGCTGTGACTCACAAGCAGTCCGCATGTTGCTGACGTTAATTTAGCCTACATGATAAATTTGTATTTCCAAACTAAATAAATACTGCACCTCTAACCACAAAAATGTTTTGCTAGATTAAAGTTGTTGTAACTAAGATATTTGGCTAAACTTTTTTTAAAATCTGTAGATTAATGTTATTTACCGGTTTTATAAGTCAGCTGTATGTTGTTGCTACGGTAACTTATAGAAAAGACGAATCTAACGTTATGGCTCGCAGTAAAAAAGATTAAACACCAAACTGCTTTGCTAACTCACTAACGTGATAATGCCTCGATACGTTAGTTACCTAACCACGTATTGCATTTGCATTATCTTAAAACAATGACAAATGTTTATTGTAGCCAGCTATGCAGTTGCCTAAATTAAAGTTACTATTTATAGCCTACGAGGCGGAGCAGCAATCTGCCGTCCAATAACGTTAGTCACTGAGGGAAAGAAAGTAGGTAGGCTACATTCTTTTTATTTTACTGTATCAATTCACTTTTTATTTATTACAATTATTTTATTGAACGTTTTGGACTCTGAATTAGCCGGTTATGGAGCAATAGCTTGCCATAATTCCCATCCATAGGTTGTGTAGCTGGCCAGGCAACGCATGAATTTGATCCTGTGACCCGGATGACCGTTCATATACAAACATTTAAACCATGGCTGTCAACCAATCAGAATCGAGTATGTATCCAAGCCATGGTATAAATCTCAAGACTGCACAGTTTGTCAAAATGTTGGTATGGACCGTTGTATATGATTGTAAATAACCTTATAACAGGGCTTAACATGCTAAATACCGAACGTCTCCTTTAAATTACTGCATTAACTATGGAGCTTAACAACTGACAAAAGTATTTGAATTAGAATTTAGTATATTTTAATTATATACGTGTGACATTTAATTATGGAAGCATATCCGCACCAAAATTCGAATGAAAATGCAGATCGCCGATTGCATTTCGTTTACATTCGATGTGCGCAAAAACCATGACATAATTCAAATGAAAATGCAAAAGGCCACTTTGCGTTTTCATTTTAAAGTTAATGTACGCACTATCTGACAATTTGAAAATGTTAATGAAAATCCATTTCACATTTATTTTTTCTCGCCCTCTATGACACAACCCTGCCATAATTTAAATGAAAATTAAAAACTACATTTGCATTCGCAGTTTCTTATTGTAGTCGCATAATCCATGACAAAAAGGAAATGATAATTCAATTCGCCATTTAACATATTGTTTTCATGCGTGACATAATTCAAATGCAATGGCATTGCATCCGTTTACATTATTTACGCTTGGTCATGCGAAAACCTTGCCAAAACTCCGAAATAAACATGCAAACTGTCAAAGCATACCCATCAAGGCGGGGCCTCGAAGAAAGGGCCGTTACAGGGGACCGTTCAAACCATTGAATTTATGGTTCAACTTCAGTGGTTGTCTGTGATTTCGGTCATCAGGCAGTTACCAGGCTAGATAGCCGTATTTCCTAGTTCGTTGGGGGATTACAGGCTAAATGATAGTAGGTATGACGAGGTAGCCTAAGGCCTGGTACACACTCTACGCAAGGAACATGCCAACGCAGATTTGGGACATACGCGACCTCTTTGCTTACATACCATACACGCGTTTACCGGCTTCTTTTCGCCCTGTCCGCTAGATGGCAGCCTAGGCTAATCTCGTTGGAGAAATTATTACTTCTTTGTGTGTAGTTGTTCATTCTGCAGTGATCGAACAGTTTTAACATTTAGCGCCTCTAACGGAAACACGTGGAATTGCACCACGTTTGCATCACGTTACAAAATTTGGACTGCACATTTTGCCACGCAAGAACGTGAGAAACGCCCCCTGCGTAGAGTATGTACCAGGCCTAAAAGTTACGAAGAGCCATAGCCAGCCCAATGTTAAGGTAACTTAGTTAACAGTTTAGATATGTTCCTCTGCTTTCGTTAATCTGGTGTGGTAACTAGCCTAATGTTACGGGTTTGCGTACAGTTACGATAAAAACCAGCCGGCTATTCATGGCAAGCTATGCCTGAAAATGTACTACCTTTTTCACCGTGGGCATTTCCATCACGATTTCTATTAATTATTGTTTTCTATTAGATAGCCTTAGCCTACCCTTAGGCTATGTGCAGAGCAAAGGTAACGTAGTCCACAGAAAGCCTGAGACAGCGATCGAAACGAGACACAGCCTACAAAAATGGTGGATTATTTTGTATGGTGTAGGCCTAAAGGCTAATTAAAAAAATATATAATTAAAAAAACTTGTGTAGGCATATTTCGCATAGGCTATGTTGTGTAGACTGTCATTCATGTCTTGATGGCAGTAAAAAACTGAAAGACACAGGGGAAACGACCCCGGGGCACAACCCAGACTATGATCTCTTCTCACAGGCCCATCAACCTTGGAAATTTTACCTGTAACCTCGGCTATTGTAGCCTAATAATCTATATTTAGCCAAGTCATGAAGCAACATAGCCTAGGCTACAGATTAAAACAAATGGACACTTACACGATTTTTTTAAATTATATTTTTATTTTATTATAACGTTCCGATCTCAATGCTGAAAGATGCGGCGGTTAGCCTATATGATGCTGATTTTACTGTTGTGGCCTAGCCTACTACACAAAACATTTGAATTTGTTCAATTTAAATAGGCTAGGCTAAGTGAGAAAGAATGTAAAAACTGTTTTTTTTTAGAGGGTGTGCGAATACAGTGTGTTCCGACAGTAGTCTATCTACATGGCTGTAAAATAATAATTTAAAAAAATTTAATGCCAGTATTGGCACAGTGCCATTATGCTCAGTCTTTATTTTATTTTAGTGACATGGAATATAGGCTAGGCAATAGCCCAATGTTAGTTTATCACACAGCTCTGTCTAAGGCAAACTGGTGAACGGAAATCTATTGCCTCTTACGGTAAGTCCTCCCTGCTGTTAAGGCTAAGTTATTAAACAACGGGCTGGCTAGGCTCATCGTAATGTTTAGGCTACCTTGTTTCCTTTCTAGTTTTTAGCATTTAGCCTATAATCCCCAAACACAGAGAACTAGGAAATGTCGCTATCTGTATCTAGCCTGGTAACTGCCTGACGACCGAAATCACAGACAACCATTGAAGTTGAAACATAATTGAGTGGTTTGACGGTCCCCTGTCACGCCCCTTTCTTCCAGGCCCTGCCTTGATGGGCAGCTTTGACAGTTTGCATGTTCAGTTCGGAGTTTTGGCAGGGTTTTTGCGTGACCATGCGGAAATGATAATGTAAATGAATGCAATGCCATTGCATTTGAATTATGTCACTCTTGTGCCGCAAAGCATGAAAACGATATGTTAAATGGCAAATTTAATTATTTCCTTTTTGTCATGGATCATGCAATTGCAATAAGAAACCGCTAATGCAAAAGTGGTTTTTCATTTTAATTAAAATTATGGCAGGGTTGTGTCGTAGAGGGCATGAAAAAATAAATGTGAAATGGATTTGCATTAACATTTTCAAATTGTCAGATAAAGTGTGTAGCCTACATTAACTTGAAAATGATAACGCAAAATGGCCTTTTGCATTTTCATTTGAATTATGTCATGGTTTTTGCGCACATCGAATGTAAATGAAATGCAATCGGCGATTTGCATTTTCATTTGAATTTTGGCACGGATATGCTTCCATATTTAATAAACCTGAATTTTTTTGTGTATTTCATAAATTTGCATATAAACAATGATTTTTTTTCAAATTTCTGAAATTCAGATTTTAAAAATTCTGATCCGTATCTACAAATCTCTCTGATTGAAATTTCTGAAATTCAGCTTGAAATTCAGATTTTATGTTAACTAGGCCAAAGGTGAAGCATCCGGGCTTCCCAGGAAAAGTAGAAGCTTTCGGAACTGTCGAACTCGCATTCAGCTTAGTGTTGCCAGGAAGACTTCAAGCTTTAAAAAAATAAAAAAAAATAAAAAAATGACTTCACTAGCAGCTCTGACCTCAACGTTAATAAGGTAAGTGCTTACAAACGTCTTATGATTTACCTTGCTAGCTAGTTATATATTTGTTTAATTGTTACGTTCCCCTCTTTTCTGTTTTTCCTGCTTTACGTTTTGTTTTGGCTTTGGGCTGCTGTGTTTGTTTGCATCTCCTCTACAGGTGGAGATGCTGACGTCACAGCCCTGTACGGAGATCCTGGGAGCTGCGCTGGAAAGAAGATGCACGCTGTTGCCTGGCAAAAGATATGGAGACATGGACGTCGCAATGTATGAAAACATGCCTGTAGTTGGGGACGCCGAGGACCGTCACAGAGCACTGGAGTTGAAAGATGCGAGACTATATATACCCTGTCTCTGTCTGCATTAGGGAGTTTGAGCAACCTAATGCTAGCAAACACCACGACTTTCACGACACTGCCTGACTACTGATCTGAGCTTACCGTTGTTATACAGTTAACCTCGGTTAAAAAAACAGACTACTTGCTGCTAAATAACAGCTAAGCAGCATTCTTGCTAGATCAGGAGGAAACATCCTTTGCCATCTCAACGTGCTGATTTTGGACAATTGCTGCCCGGTGAGAGCTTGCAGCCTGTGTAACTGTAAATATTGTCGAACTGTCATATATATTTAGAGAATAGCTAGCTTAAGTGGCCATATCTTAAGTACTTGTGTTATTAAACATATCTTTTAAATAACTTTGCGCTTGACTGGGTTTGTCTTCGAGCTTATGGTTTGCATTTAAGTGGCTTGTGTTACCTCCACTACTGTACACCTGGTTATTGCAACACAGGTGGATTTTGGGACGTAACATTAATAAATACTCAAACCGCTGTATTGCTACTAGCGTCAGAGCCGCTAACTTGGAGTCTTCCCGGGCCGGCCACTCGGTCATGTTGCAGGGTTGCCAGGTTTTCCTACCCCCCTTACACTTTCCACTGTCCCGCCCAATCAGAGCAAAAAACCCACACAATCCACCAACACCCGTCCAATAAGGATTTGTGCAATGTATTCTATAATATATTTATGGCCGGTCAAAGCCATTTTGTATGCATACAACAAGTTTAAAAGAAATTATATTGGGTGTGAAATTGCCTTATCTGGCAACACTAAGCTAAATGTGAGTTTGACAGTTCCGAAAGCTTCTCCTGGGAAGCCCGGATGCTTCACCTTTGGCCTAGTTACCATAATTTCAGAAATTTGAATGAGAGAGATTTGTATTTATGGATCTGAATTTTTTAAATCTGAATTTCAATCTGAATTTCAGAAATTTTAATTCGAGAGATTTATATTTATGGATTTTAATTTTTTAAATGTTAATTTCAATCTGAATTGTTGATATTTGAAAAAAAATCTGTTTAAATGCAAATTTATGAAATACACCACAAAAAAATTTAAGTTTATTAAATGTCACACGTATATATTTCAAATATACTAAATTCAAATACTTTTGTCAGTTCTTGAGCTCCATAATTAACTGAATTAACTTAAAGCGTGCCTAAACCCCATGGGAAATCTGCGTTTTCCCCCCGTAATTGCATTGCTGATCAGTGATTGGCACTCACTTGCACAGTTGGTACATGTGACATCACAACTACCCAAAAGCACCAATTCAATTGGTCCAGACAGTGCAATTTGTAGTTTTCAATATGAAAGGGGAGAAGAACTACAACTTGATTTTTTAAAAAGTGTTAAGTCGCGCTTTAACTAGTTTTCCCAACAGGACAGGCCAAAAATAGTTGCATGTGAGTTCATATTCATGAACACCAGGGGCTTTGTCTTGGTGATCTTAGCACTTTGTCTAAACGCATGGTGTAAAGTGCATTTAGGGCGTGTCCAAGTCCACTTTTACTAGTTTGACGGTGTGTTTTTTGAGTGCTAAGCATGGCGCAACATGCAAATGGGCTGAACCTAGTCTCTTCATTAATTATAGGTGTGTCATGCAATAAACCAATCAAAATGTCATATGCCATTCCCTTTAAAAGCCTGCTTTTCCACCTTGGCGAACGGCTTATATGAAGGCGAAACAGATATGCTCGTGCGTGTTTAGTGCGATCAAGGAATAGGCTATATGGATCAATAGTATGATAAATATTATTTGCACTAAGCATTATGAGTTCCCGGTATTTCCCAACAGTGCTGTTATTTTACAAAAATATATGCTGTTAAATTTCGTTAAAAGCACCTGCAACAGCTGAGAATAAGCTACCAATGGCTTCCGTCTCACCTTAGAAAACGCCAAATTAGCCTGCTTGTTTAACAAATTTCGTTTGATTATGCAATGAAGCATTGTCAAACATCAATTCCATAAGGATGTTCTAATGGAGTTCTCAAAGTTCAAGCTTCATCCGAAGTTCATTACCTGCATTCTAATATTGATTAATAACATAAATACTGTTATTTTGCCTTAATGACGACACTAAATACAATAAAGCTGTCAGGTTGGTAACCCATAGGTTCACGCATATTTTCCCTTGTTTTGTAATGTTTTGCTTATGTAAATGTGACAAGATAGCCTGTTTTACTGGTAGCATAATGTTTTAAAACAATCCGCTTTCCCAGGAAGACTGTGAAAAGTGTGATTTACAGCAGGGGAAACAGACCTGCTCCTGCATGAAGTTAAAGCGCGCATGCAGAAATTGTGAATTAATTGTGTGACGTGCTGCAAATCTTTTCGTGTTTTCGTTTCTAATTAGTTCAGTTATGGAATAACAGGTGAAATCAGCTGAGAGTATGGAAACCTTGTGACTATAATTTAAAAACAATGAAGGATGAAGAATAAGGTTCAAATTCAGTTAACTTGGTGACATTTATCTTGGTGACAATTAGTTTTCTGATTTTTTCCTGTTTTTCTCCCAATTTGGTAGCCAATTGAACCCCTATTCTAATTCAATTCCCCCCCGTGTAGCAACCGCTAGAGAATCACCGCTGTACAACCCCGTCAGCTGGTAGTAGACGGAGGTCGCCACGTCCTTATTCAGGGTGCGACTCCTCCAAGCCTGACTGTGATTCCAACTCGCCCTGTTATATGCCCAGCGATTCTCTCCAAGCTGCCAATTGCAACAGGGCACTGGCCATGCTCGGATCTGGCAGGACCGGGGCGCGAACCCCGATCCTCGGAGCGCAACTGCACCGACTGAAAGTCTGCGCGTTTACCGCTGTACCACCGCGAGGCCCTTTATCTCCGTTTTTTAACCATAGGCTATCAAAAAAACCTTATGCACAGCGAATCCGCTGTATCTTAGGCTATTTGAAAAACAATAAAAGCAATATTCACTGGACAAGGTTTTTGGTCTTTTTTCAGTCAAAACCATTCTATTTACTTACACACTGTAGGCCAAGATGATCAGAGCTGTATTGTAATGACATCTGAAGCGCATTTTCAGAACTCAAATGTCCATCTATAGCAGTGCGCGAGTTTTCCATTGAAAGACAATTCATGCATTAGGTGTAAATGACAATTTGCACATTAGGCTTGATATAGGTGTTATCAGCAAAGTTTTTAATGGCTAGCCATTGCCCCGTAAGATTGTCCCCCCCAGAAGATTACAGGAACTAATGGCAAATACAGGCAAATAAGTCAGCTTGATCCAGGATAATTGCGAATAGTCTATACATGTACCTTACACGTACCATCACACATCGCCTGGATGTTGATGGAGTAAAAGCAATTTAATGTGCCATTCCCCTTTGCTGAGGGACAGGTATATGGTCTTTGACCTATGGACCCTTTTATTATAATGTATTTTTTGATATAGCCTACACAATAATATTTCACATTGTAATCTTGCTATTTTTATTCATGCTTGTGCGCGCCCCTGTGTGTAACATACAGGAGGGTGTACGCGCGTTGAGCACACGCCTATATAGACGCACTTATATGCGCCGTTAAAATAACTGCGACATGACTTTAGACCAGGTTTGTGGTGGTTTTAGCGTAAACACTTTGTGCTGGCTTAACCCCTTGGCGCAGATGGCAAATTCCACCTATTTAGGGGGTGAAGGCGTTATAACTCCAGGTGTGAGCATCATATAAACTTGGTAAATGGCTTAAATGAAACAAGACAGATGTACCAATTACAATACACATTTTCATAATTTAAGTCAAAATAAAGTGGCACAAATGCAAAGAAACTTTGGAAAAAAAATTGTTCTTTAGTTTGCTGAGAGCTACAGTACATAAGTGAAATCGGTAATATATATACATTTCCTGGATCATAAACTCCATGTCTGCAAGTTTTGCAAAATCTGAGGATGAAATGCAGAACTACTAAAGGTATATGATGCAAAATATAGCAGTGTACCCTGTTGTCCATTAGTGTCTCCAACTCTCTGACAACTCTCTGACTCTATGAAAAAGAAAGAAGATAGTTCAATAACCGGAAATAGTCTTTTCAGGTCATATAAAATTTACCACAGTAGTGTTAACGTAGGCTGTGTAACGGTGTCTCAATGACACGTGAGTGCAAAAGTATAACTTATTTTTTCTAATTCATTAAAGTGTAGATACATACCCCATCCGAGGCGGTCCACAATGAAACTGGACTTTGAAGCTCTAATCTATTTATGGCTGTGTAATACCCGGTTGATTAGAGGACACCGTTACATACGTAATCAATGCAAGAAAAGATTAATTTTAGTTTTGTTTCTGCATGCAGAATCCTACCTTTCAATATGCGGACACGATTATAACACAATGGCTGTGTAAATGCTTTGATTTGGCCGATTTTAATAAACTGGTGCGAGGTAAAACGTGAACGGCTTAGGTACGTAACCGCGTGAGGAAGCTTGGACACGCAAGGTTATCAGGCTCCTGTAGCGTCGGCAGCAATTGAAACAAAGCAATTCTTAGTAGTTTCGTACCAGACAGTAATGCTCTTTTTTTTTAGGTTGACCAATCCACCAGCCATGAAACACGTGGGTAAACGATTCATGCTTATGTACGTAACGATTGGGACACGGAAAGAAAGTCAGCACTATATATTCCCCTTGTTTTAAAGTATCGTGGAGTGTATGAATTTGGGCACATATATTTTTTTACTTGGCTTATGCATGACAGAAACAAACAAAGATCGATCCGATATATATTTCTTTTTCATTATTGCCGACGGCATCTTGTGTACGTAACTCAGGACACAATGAATTACGTACATGAGCCTGATTAATTTTGCTCTCCCATATGAATATGAGCGACAACTTTCACTAAGCAAAGTGGGGTTTAGAAAGGCATATCAAACGTCTTCAAAATATTTGGTTGAAAGAAATGTACACCATTAGGATAGGTATATATTTCCACATCAATTATGACAGTGTAAAAAATGTCACATTTTCGTGTCCTATTAATGGGTAAAAATCGAAAACAAAGTTTAAATTTACAACAGTTCAGGAAAGTCTGGCCCATGAGTTTATGTTATGTATTACATGGCTATATGAAGTACCACATACAAGTAAAACTTTCCCATAAAGTAAACACAAGACACTTTGGTAAACAAATGAAAATCACTTTAAAAATTCTCTCCAGTATCATATTTTTACATATATACAATTGCTCCTTCTGATGGCTTAAGATAAAAAAACATTGATATCAGTGTTACATACACCTAAATATGTTGCCTAATCATTCACTCTTGTACCTCAATAAAACATCACGTGTCCCTGTACTCTACAGTATGTATACTTTTGTCCTGGGATTGCATTTTTCTGTAGTTTTTAAATTTTCCTATTCATAATGACTCCAAGGACATTTTTACCTTAATCTACCACATATCAGCGCACAGTAAATTGGAATGAGCATTTGTCATGCCCTAAGAGACAAGTATATACGCCATAGCCTATATTATGTGCGATAAAATGAACATAAAATAGTATTCCACCATCTGCAAAATGCTGCCAAATGTTCTATCTTCAATGAACATCGGTAGCCTACATCAAAAAAACATTTAACGATTGCACTACAGTATGTGAAATGCACTCAAAATGCGAAAATAAAAATAGGGCTATCAAACATATTGGAAAGACAGTGCTCGAGTGGAAACACGAACGTACATATGTAGCCAGCGAGACCAACGGCATTTTAGACGCAAAAATACTTATCGGAGAAGGGAAACTCCCCTCCCTAATGCCTCTTCTATAGAGCTTGCGTAATACTAGACCGTTAAAACGAAAACTGCCGTTATGCTGGGCTGTAGTAAATTGTTCAAAACACCCTAAAAGACATGGCATATACCGTTGCTAAATGTTATAATATATTATAATGTACTCTATTGGATAAAAAGGCCGACAATTAAACGAGAATGAACTGTAATGAATGAGACAGGCTTACAGGGCATGGGGGTATTACGCATCGACGTTTCAGATACTGTAATAGCGGTATAAAGTGTTGTATATTTCTCAAACCGATTGTACCAGACAATAAATGACCATTGCATTTTGAAAGGAACATCTCGATGTGTAAAACCAATGGTAGGATTGTATATTTATTTCATATTTAGTAGCATATATTGCTAGTAGAATACATGGTAGAATGAGACAGTACTTTCACAGTTTATTTTGCATTTGAGTGAGCAGGGCTTTTCACGGCTTTTCTGGCATAAGATCAGGCTATTGTTGGGTTTATCTCGTTGCTATGACGTTATTCTAATTTTATATGATGAATAAATATATTTATGAACTCAAACATAGACGCTATTGTCCACTATGTCACGCATGGGTAGGTATAGACTAGGTGGGGGTGTCTTGTTAAATGGGGAAGACTTGCTACGGGGAAATAGTGACACTTAGAAACTCCGTATTCGGCAGAAATCATCACGAACCGTATACCAATAAATTTTAAACACAGAGTTTGTGATTTCCACTAATAGTTTGGCTGCAGTAACAACGAATGTCTCAGTTGAGCAAAAAGGTTCCGCCAGGGTCACCATCTAAGCAAAGGGGTTAAGATAGCAATACGCTAAAAATAATCCTGGCCACTCATTTTAAGACCAACCCGCCCAGTTCACTTGCTATGGGCGCAAAATCACTTGGTATTTAAACAATGTGAGCGCTAGGGGCTATAAAGAACCCTGCGCTGGGTGTAAGATAGCAAAGACACTTGCGATTGTGTAAGCACTGGGTGTAAGATAGGGCCCCAAGACTTTCAATTAGTTAAATAATTCAGAAATGTTCAACCTTTCATACATGCATCTTAACCCGTAAATGTTCAAGAAATTTGCCATGTGGGCCTCATGTGTGAACAAAGCTCGAGTCAATTTTCTGTGTAAGACGTTCCAGCAATTTTACAGATCAGGACCGAGTAAGATTTCCTGAAATAATCTGGAATGGCTCTAGTATGAATAAAAGCAGAAACATTTCCAGACAAAGCAAAAAGCTACAACATTGTTCCATAATACCTTTTGTTTCTGGCATAATTTCTACAATAAATACTTTACTGAATTGGCTCTCTCGACAATTCTTGCACACATATGAGACTTTGCACATAGAAGATAGTGAAGCTGCATTGTGTGATTTTATGAGGGAAACATGAATATTTATTTTAGGAATGGAATAAACAGTGTCGCTGTACTTGCTTGTAGGAACAACATTACAAAATTGTCATGCCTTGCGAATTCCTCGTGTGTTATGCAATAGGCTACTTCTCCCTGCTAAACATCTGTGTCATGCTCTTTCAGGGCCAGATTCAGAGTCCAGTATATACACGGGGTGGAGATTTGATGAAAACGAGCGTGTCTGCAAGATACGCGGATTCAGAGTTTTCACTTAATTTTGTTCTGTGCAACTTTGGGGAAAAAAAGGTGGTTTACGTCTAGCGCCACCAAATGGATTCCCATAAATAGATATTACAATGAGCCCATATTATTTGACATAATATTCGTCTTATTTTCCTTTGCCTGCAATTATCAATGAGCGGTCATAAAAAGAAAAAGACGTAAAAGTATGATTGACCAGACCAATATTAGATGGATTAATTGATAGACAGTGTCTGGATCATATTCGCTTTGACAGAGACACAATTTTGTACTTGTGTCAGCTCAGCTGCTCCAAAATGATTAGGAAGTGCAAATTAACTCCCTGCAGTGTATCATGGCTCCAGGTTACAATCTCTCTCTCCTTCCTGGCCACATCCTTCCAGTGTGTGACAGATGCACTCAAAACAATATTCAGATGGTAAGATGAAAAAATTATGAAAGATTGGGTATTATTGCTTTGGAATAGAGCTAATTAAGTTTAATTAGTGTGAGCTACGATAGCCAATATCGTTTTTTTGTAACCTGGCCTTTTTATATCAATAGTTTTAAAGGCATGCCTAGTTTTTTCAAGTTTTAATTAAAGTCTTACTGACAGTGCTTTGTCGGCTATGCGTGAGTAACTTGTCATTTTTTGAATGAATAGCCTAGCTGACTGATAATGTGGTATCTACAGTAGCCTAGTTAAAGTAACGTGACAGCAGAAGTCGTCATGAATGTGCTACCATTGCTTTGGGGTTCGCTCTTTTCCCTTCAACGGAGAATGTTGAATGCACTCGCCTACTTATTGGAACGTTTATATAAAAATCTAAAATGCTATCAGTCGGTTGAACAAGCCAATATAAAATGAAATATTACCTTGAAAGATAAGCGTTTTCATTTCATGGAATGTTTTCTGGTAGGCTATCACTATCACAATTGAAAGAACGTAAAATGCATGCCATATAATTGTACAAACTGAAGGTCTAGCCTATATACTGTAGTTGTTAGTTTGAGTGGCTCCAGCCCCCCCGCGAGTCACCACCCTGACCAGGAACAAGTGGGTTAGATAATGGATGCATGGATGAATAAAACCATACTGGCACAAGACTAAGATCAGTACAAAAACAGCAAGCACATATTATTCAACCATATTTTTTCATGTTTTTCAGTCTCATAGTAGGCTTGGATATCTGCTCCTGTACTGAGGGTATGGAGCATTTTGATGACGAATTTGGCAGGAAGACGACGTAAAAAATAACCCAAGTTTGGGGCTTTATTGTGTGGATGTGTGAAGTTGTATCTGAATGCTGTGTGGTTACATGAGGTCAGAACATACAGAAATCAATGTTTTTAAGGGCTGAGAGTCTGGTCATTGTGATTATTTCTGTAGTAAACCCTGAAAAGTGACAAACTCTCAGTGCTGTAGAGGTATGGGGCATGCCCCACCAAGCCATAACTTGGTGGATGGCATACTTGCCTTCCTGATTTACTATCTGCCTGGAACCACCTCTCATGCTAGACCTCCAGACTACTAACTACTGTTTGTGTAGCTAGCCAGTTAGCTCATAGGTAAGTTTTATTTTAGTTTGTATTAGCTGATAAATTCATTAATGTGGAGGACAGGTAATGTTATATACTTATAGTGAAAATGTTATGCTTTAAAAAGAACCTGTGACAAGCCAACTCAAAGTTTTCCTTCAAATATTTTTAGTTCATCTTTATCAGTGTTGTGAATAATTTTGGATGTCATTGCATCTGCAAATTTTTGACTGCCAAAAACGGACTCCTTTTTTGGGTCCTACATGACTGCCAGATAAAAAATCTTTGATCAACTATAACATTTACAGCCATTTGAATACCATATCTGATCAAAAGTGGCATGTGGTACCAAGTAGTATCAAAAAAGTATGTTTTTAAAATGTATTGACGTGTTGCTCACATTTCTTGATGTATAAAACTTTCATAATGTAGAAAGAGCAATGTACAGTGCATCCGGAAAGTATTCACAGCGCTTCACTTTTTCCACATTTTGTTCTGTTACAGCCTTATTCCAAAATTGATTAAATTCATTTTTTCCCTCAAAATTCTACACACAACACCCCATAATGACAATGTGAAAAAAGTTTTTTTGAGATTTTTGCTAATTTATTAAAAATAAAAAAATAAAGAATCACATGTACATAAGTATTCACAGCCTTTGCCATGAAGCTCATAATTGAGCTCAGGTGCATCCTGTTTCCACTGATCATCCTTGAGATGTTTCTACAGCTTAATTGGAGTCCACCTGTGGTAAATTCAGTTGATTGGACATGATTTGGAAAGGCACACACCTGTCTATATAAGGTCCCACAGTTGACAGTGCATGTCAGAGCACAAACCAAGCATGAAGTCAAAGGAATTGTCTGTAGACCTCCGAGACAGGATTGTCTCGAGGCACAAATCTGGGGAAGGGTACAGAAAAATTTCTGCTGCTTTGAAGGTCCCAATGAGCACAGTGGCCTCCATCATCCGTAAATGGAAGAAGTTCGGAACCACCGGGACTCTTCCTAGAGCTGGCCGGCCATCTAAACTGAGCGATCGGGGGAGAAGGGCCTTAGTCAGGGAGGTGACCAAGAACCCGATGGTCACTCTGTCAGAGCTCCAGCGTTCCTCTGTGGAGAGAGGAGAACCTTCCAGAAGGACAACCATCTCTGCAGCAATCCACCAATCAGGCCTGTATGGTAGAGTGGCCAGACGGAAGCCACTCCTTAGTAAAAGGCACATGGCAGCCCGCCTGGAGTTTGCCAAAAGGCACCTGAAGGACTCTCAGAACATGAGAAACAAAATTCTCTGGTCTGATGAGACACAGATTGAACTCTTTGGCGTGAATGCCAGGCGTCATGTTTGGAGGAAACCAGGCACCGCTCATCACCTGGCCAATACCATCCCTACAGTGAAGCATGGTGGTGGCAGCATAATGCTGTGGGGATGTTTTTCAGCGGCAGGAACTGGGAGACTAGTCAGGATAGAGGGAAGGATGAATGCAGCAATGTACAGAGACATCCTGGATGAAAACCTGCTCCAGAGCGCTCTTGACCTCAGACTGGGGCGACGGTTCATCTTTCAGCAGGACAACAACCCTAAGCACACAGCCAAGATATCAAAGGAGTGGCTTCAGGACAACTCTGTGAATGTCCTTGAGTGGCCCAGCCAGAGCCCAGACTTGAATCCGATTGAACATCTCTGGAGAGATCTGAAAATGGCTGTGCACCGACGCTTCCCATCCAACCTGATGGAGCTTGAGAGGTGCTGCAAAGAGGAATGGGCGAAACTGCCCAAAGATAGGTGTGCCAAGCTTGTGGCATCATATTCAAACAGACTTGAGGCTGTAATTGCTGCCAAAGGTGCATCAACAAAGTATTGAGCAAAGGCTGTGAATACTTATGTACATGTGATTTTTTATTTTTTTATTTTTAATAAATTTGCAAAAATTTCAAAAAAACTTTTTTCACATTGTCATTATGGGGTGTTGTGTGTAGAATTTTGAGGGAAAAAATGAATTTAATCAATTTTGGAATAAGGCTGTAACAGAACAAAATGTGGAAAAAGTGAAGCGCTGTGAATACTTTCCGGATTCACTGTACGTAGGTATAATGTTTTTTTAACGCTATTTGCCTTTCATCAATTATCTTCTGAGGTTTATGTTCATTTCTTACATGCCTGCATTGCAAGCAAGCCCACCTGTGCTCCATCGTAGTTGAAGATGCCAACAAGGCTAACAGGCACTGCCTTGTTCACACATCGTCCCAGGGCTTTCCGGGAGAGGGCAAAGACAAAGGGTACACTCTGCTCACGACAGGTGTCAATGATGGTATGGAGAGCTTCGTCCAAGCCACCTGTTTATAAAATAAACACAACCCAATGTTCAACATCAAATAGTATGAATAAATAACTCCAGTATAGGTCTTTCAGCCACCCATTTTAAAGTAAGTCAATGGTGCCAATGCGGTTAAAATACGATAATAAGTAACTTTTTCTTATGGTTATCTCACTCCTTGTGCCTGGTTTGTTCCATATCCATTTCTTAATCTGGACAGGTCATGGTTTCTGACCATTTTTATAGGGTGTCTACTAGGGTTGTGCAGCGATGCCACTATCTGTATCTGTATCTGTTGGACCATCAACATTATCTGTATCTGTATTCGGATAAAAACCAGAAGTGGGCGGGGCTTCAACCGGAAGTGGTGTTACATATAGGAAATGTCATCTTTTCTAGTCTAAAATTAAGTGTTTTTGCAATTTATGAGTATTCACCCCCTACCTCCCTGTCTTTTTCTTTTGAAAACCCCCCACCCCCTAACTGGGGGACACTGAACAATAAATTTGGATAAGAACTGGAAAAAATCTGAGGTACAATATATAATTAACTCAGAATGAAAATGCAGTTTTATAAAAACATGAAACTATTCCATTATACATTTTAATGGAAACTATTTCGACAATAACAAACCTTTCTGCCTGTTGTGATTTCATAAAGCAAATGTTTGTTTCTAATCAGGGCTTTTGCCATTGTTGATGGTATCTAAACCCGATCCTGTAAAGGCTTGCGTATTATCGTAAATTCTTAATTTTCCTAGTAGCCTACTTAATTTTTATGGTGACATTGTGTTATGTGTAAAAACTGTAACCCGAATAGAGCTGAAGTGCACATCCTCTTTGTTGCAAATGAATCAAGAAATCTTGCCCGCTAAACCGCAACTGGACAACATAGGTAGGCCTACACATAAACTGATGTTTTTGTCGGCTTTTGTGTGAGATTCAGACTAGTGACAACGTTTGAAAAGAAATGTTAGTTCAAAGCATGTAGCCAATGGCACAGTTATGAATAGATTTTTTACATTACTTCAACAACGTGCTCTGTACCAGATCATATTTTACATAAAAACCTTATTTCCTGTGTCTGACAAATGGATACTTGTTCCCATAGCCAACTGCGTAAACGTGACCTGCGGTAAATCTTTTGTTGGTCGGTAGTATCGTAAGCTACAGGACCATGTCGGCGGCCTTTTACGTATTATAAGTACAAGTGAAACAGTGAACAGTTAATACTGTTAAATTTCTTAACCTTTGCAATAAAAAGGTGTTTCTTAATGTGAAAACAACATTAACCCATTTAGACCGGATGCAGCATTTTTGTGTATATACATTTAAAATCAGGTGCGCAGTCGCTTTAGATGCTGTCATCGTTTTCAAGACACGTGACCAATTAAATGATTTGTGATTCGCTGATATACACGTTGGGAAGGTGAAATGCATATTATGGGATTTTTTAATATTTTTTTTAGCCATGTTGTTAGGCAGATCAGTCTGGAAAGGCTCGATAGAGATCCATTTCTGCTGTTAGCCTCTTAGCCTAAAGTTGCGCTTCAGATAGTGACAATGATTGATGACTTGAGCGACGGGAGCGACATTGAAGATGTAGAGTACAGCAGTTACGTTGATGAAAACAACAATGAATTCGAAGATTCAGACCCAGATGATCAATTTCAGATTTAAAAAAAATAAAATAAAAATGTTAATGAACATTAGGGCAAAGGCAACTAAGTCCCAATAAAAGCCAAAGCTGTAAGCTCTCAAATGGTTTTTAATTAATGTTTCTATCGGCTACAGTGGCTGAGAAATAAAGGTTTAAGTGAACGTTGACAATTCTGTTAAGTTTTTCAGAAAACCCTCAGGTTTTAGGAGGTTGTTTACAACAATGCCTTAGGTTTAAAATGTGTTTTTAGGGGGCGTTTTAGGTCTAAATGGGTTAAAAGAAGCACAACATTTGCACATTAGTTTTGCCAAACATTAACTTAGCCATTTGTGCCAAGCGGGAATTGAACCAATGACCTCACACATGGAAAGCCAAGATTGTAACCTCTATGCCAAAGCAGGTTAACAGACATGTGGAGGCCAAATAAGACTTTTGTGTTGCGGTATCAGATTGTGTTGGCTTACTGACTTCATAATGCAAACAGTTAACAGTTAATATTGTGAAATCTCTTAGCCTTTGCAATAAAAAGAACTTGTTCTATGTTAAAAGAACATTCTTAGCATGACATTAACATTGTGTGCCTCAAAAAATATGTTAGGAACAGGTGGGGATCAAACCACCAACCTACTACACGGTAGTACAATGCCTTAACCACTAAGCTACAGGAACTGTCACAGTTGGTAAGGTAGGTAGACAGCCTGTTAAGCATAGTGTACTTGGCGAATGGCATACCTGCCATCCCAACATATGTATTTCTATAGCGCCACCACGTGAATTGATTGGGTTAAAACTGCAGGGCTCAATTATTGATGTAACTCTCAATCAACCCACCAAGTTTCAGAACTTTCTGTCAAACGGTTCTAGAATTACTAGCATTTTTGTGATAAGCCCCAAGTTTCGTGCAAATTGCTTGAATTTTCTAGGAGGAATATCATTTTAAGTGTTTTACAAAAAATGCTTTATCAGAAAATCCAATAGGGACTTTATGGGCCCTTGAGGCAAATTTGTTCGGCATGAGCAGAGGGACCTGTACACCAAATTTTGTGACTCTAGGTGAAACGGGGCATTGGCAGTGAGCGTGTTAATGTAAACATTTTGTCACGTCATGGGTCAGTTAAGTACAGGGGTTAATCTTCTACGATGCTGAATTGTCTGTTGACAGCCTTGTATCCGCCTGGTTCTTCCAAGGGACAAGACATTTAACCCCTTTGCCCAGATGGAAAATTTGGTCAATTCTCACCTATTTAGGGGGTGCTCTGTTTAAGGTTTGAGCATCACAGAAACTTGGTAAATGGCTTAAATGAAACAAGACAGATGTACCATTTACAATATTAACTTAGATTTGTTTATTTTCATAATTTAAGTCAAAATAAAGTGCCACAAATGCAAAGAAACTTTGTAAATGCTCAAACTCAAAATCTGAGGATGATATGCAGAACTACTAAAGATCTATAATGCAAAATATAGGCAGTGTAAAATAAGATTCATTCCAATTTACTGTGCGCTGATACTATCTAGTAGATTAATGTAAACATTTTTCCTTGGAGTCATTATGAATGGGAACATTAAAAAAATTTAATAAAATAAAAAGTGTAAGTTTTATGAGCCAAAACTGTCGATTTGTAGTTAAATATATCATTATTTTTTTATTTAGAGCAGTGCACAATTTAGCCATTTGGATAGATTTGGTGACACTAATGGACAACAGGGTACACTGCCTATATTTAGCATTATAGATCTTTAGTAGTTCTGCATATCATCCTCAGACTTTGCACACTTGTGGACATGGAGTTTATGATCCAGGAAATGTATATATTTACCTGTTTCACTTATATAGCTCTCAGTATTTTGTTGCAATCTAAAGAAAAACTATTTTGTTTAGCATTTTTCCAAAGTTTCTTTGCATTTGTGGCACTTTATTTTGACTTAAATTATGAAAATAAACGAATTCACTTTGAACACATTTAAGCCATTTACCAAGTTTCCGTGATGCTCACGTCTGGAGTTATAAAACCGTAAACAAAGCACCGCCTAAATAGGTGAGAATTGACTAAATTTTCCATCTCCACAAAGGGGTTAAAAGCCACCAGTGTTCACACCTTGGCAGATTGCGAATATGATGGTGGATATTAAGACTGTGAAAACAGCGATTTACAGCTGGTGAAACAGACATGCTCGTGCACGTACTTAAAGTGTGTGAGCAAGGAATAGGTGATATGGATCACTCTTATGATCAATAATATTCGGACTAACCATCATGATGTGTTTTGATATACAGAATAATAATCTTTTGCATTCGGGTTTAATACCAGCACAGGTTCCCGGTAATTCCCGGTAATTTCCCAAACTATTTCCCAGAAATATAATAACAGGAAACTTTTTTCCATTACCTTACCCCAGTGCTGTTATTTTACAAAATATATGCGGTTTAATTTTGTAAAAAACACCTGCAACAGCTGAGCATAAGCTACAGAACTTGGCGTCCCTCTCAGCTTAGAAAACGGCAAATGAGCATTGTCAAACATCAATTCCATGAGGCTGTTCTCACAGCAGACAGATCACAGGCAAGTAATTTCAGCTAGCAAATTTCAAGCTTCATCCGAAGTTCATATTACATGCATTCTAATATTGATTAATAACATAAATAGCGTTCTTTTGCCTTAATGATGACACTAAATACATTAAAGCTGACAGGTTGGGAACCCATATTACCCATATTTTCCCTGGTTTTATATTGTCCTGCTTATGGAAATATGGCCAACGTGTTTTTACTGATAGCATAATGCCTTAAAACAAGCCCACTTCCTCTCAATTCCAGGGATGTATATTCTGCCCGAGAACATTTTTTATTTTGGAGAAAAATATGAATCCGCATTTCACAATGTAATCTTCATATTTTTATGCAAGTTTTGTGCACGCCCCTATGTGTGTAACAGACAGGACGGTGTACGCGCGTTGTGCACATGCCTATGTAGATGCATATTATTATCTTCATATTGCGCAGTTAAAATAACATTGAAACAACTGCGACATGACTTAAAACCAGGTTTGTGGTGGTTTTAGCGCAAGCGCTTTCTGCTGGCTCAAGATGGCAATATGTAAAAATTTTACACCTCATCTTAAAGGTATACTATGTAGTTTCATTGTAAACAACTCGTTCTTTGTTTACATTCAAATTTTCTCCCCAAAAAAAGTCTTCCCCCACAAAAGTCACGGTTCGGTACGTACTTCGGTTTTGAAGTCACACTTCGGTAACAGAGTGCATAATTGCTGCGTCGTGGATGGTCTAGGCCAGTGTTTCCCAAACTTTTTTTCTGGGGACCCACTTTTTAAAAATGACAAAACATCGCGACCCAAAATCCTGAGAAGAGCAAATTTGTGCATAAATGAACATTCCTGACCATTTTTATTACCATTTCCGCATCACCTTATAGGTAAACCAGCCATTTCAAAGAGATATTATGTTTGATAAATCACAACTTCGTTTTATGCATGTGTTATTGAAAATATATACACATGTTAAATACTTTATAAATGCGACCAAATAAATGCATTTAGGCGGAGTTAACAGGTTATCTCATTGTTTTTATTTCCTCTCTTCAGTAAAACAGAACAAACTATTATCAGAACAAACTTAGGCTTGTGTTTAAGTGCAGCTATTGTTATCAGTCAATCAATCAATTCGAACAGTCAACAATCAATTCGATAATATATCTTTTTAGGCCTACTCCAAATATTTAAATGTACATATTAATTGTACTTACACCTTGCTAATGTGATAGGTGGGCTTGCTTGTTTTTTAGTATTGCGTTCCAGTCCGGTGTACAAGAGGAGAGCGCAACGCGCATATCGGGTGCAGCGTTCAGTCTATTTCTGTGTTTTGTCTTCATTTTAGTGAAAACAGAAAATCCCACTTCGCACTTGTATGTGGTTGTGAAAGGGATGAGGAGCAAAATGCTTGCCTTACTTAGGACAGGATATTCAGATGAGACGCTTATCCAGAATGAAGATAACGCCATGCATTCATGTCTTCTTTTCAGCGTGCGATCGCTGCTCAGCTGTAACAGCTCCGTTTCTTCAGCAGGAGTTAGTCCCAGCTCCAGCAGTGATTCTGGGCTTTCAAATTCAAAGGGATTTTGAATCCACCTTTTTTCACTCAAAATGTCATATCTCTCCGTTGGAAAATAGCGATCAAAGTTATCAATGAGTGCAACTAGGTGTGTCTGAATAAGTCCAGTCAGACGTTTCACATCTGTGTCAGTAACATCATTTTCTTCTATGTGCTGTAACACCGTGGGAAACATGTAGTGGTTTGGGTTTGGCCGTCTGAGTCGTGCAAGCCACAGTTTCAGGGACTTTTGGAAAGCGAGAACATGTTTCCAATTTCGGAAAACATCGTCGTGCTGTCCTTGTAATTTCAAATTCAGCTCATTGAGAGATGAAGATATCTGCCAGATACGCCAATGTGAGAAGCCAGTCACCAGTGAACAAATCAGCAAGGGGGGACTTCTTCACCAGGAGGAATGCATGAATTTCATTTCTCAGTTCATAAACTCTGGTAAGAACTCTGCCTTTGGAGAGCCAGCGCACTTCTGTATGAAACAGTAAGTGTGTGTGTTCCGCCCCCATGTCAGTGCACAGCTGATCAAAAAACCGACAGTTGAGTGCACTGCTTTTAATAAAGTTCACGACGCGGATAACTTCTTTCAGTGCTTTGTCAAGATCTGGAGGTATTCCTTTGCATGCCAACGCCTGTCGATGGATGAAACAATGATTCCACACGATGTCCTTGCCAGCTGCCTCCTTGATTCTTTTCACAACTCCGCTGTTTCTGCCCGTCATATTCGCGGCCCCGTCACTCGTTATGCCTTTGCAATTTCCCCAGTCCAGTCCGCACTTTGTAACCACGTAGTTATTCAATACATCAAATATTTGTTCACCTGTCGTTCCAGTAGGAATAGTCAAGCAACATAACAAGTCCTCCACAAATTCATTTCCCCACACGTACCTGATGTAAACCAACAAAGTTGCGCAATCTGAGACATCTGTGCTCTCATCGAGCTGGATTGAGAAATCCCCTGCTGCCTTTAGTCTTGAAATAAGCTGCTCCTCAAGGTTGTCTGAAATATCATTAATTCTTCGGGAAACAGTGTTGTTACTCAGGGGGATGCATTTTAATTTTTCCACTGACTTTTCGTCAATGACTGTGCTAACCATGTCTATTGCGGCAGGCAGGATTCATTTTTCTGCAACAGTGTGGGGCTGTTTCTCCTTGGTTACATGGTAAGACACCATATAGGAGGCGAGCTGGGCTTTGTCATTTAATGTTACGTTTCTACGAAGAACCTCAGCCGATGATTTCATCTCCTGTGCCTTCCTTTGAAAGAAATCCAATGGTTTATTTGCCAACTCGCCATGAAGTGTTTCCAAATGTCTTTTTAGTTTGGTTGGCTTCAAACTCTCATTTGCGAGTTTTTCGCTGCAGATTACACACATGGGGCGTGCGTCCTGGTTTGGATTGGAACAAGTAACAAAAC
Source organism: Synaphobranchus kaupii (assembly GCA_029718625.1). Classification (NCBI taxonomy): domain Eukaryota; kingdom Metazoa; phylum Chordata; class Actinopteri; order Anguilliformes; family Synaphobranchidae; genus Synaphobranchus; species Synaphobranchus kaupii. Next base: position 61,528,071 of record CM056376.1, on the reverse strand, counting down.
CATATATCAAAAAATAGTCTTTGTACGGCCTTGCTGTCCCTGATTTTCTCTTCTTAGTTACGAGGCTCTTCACCCGACCCCTCGACGCTTCCTTCGGTGTCGACAGCGGGTTGAATGTGATCGGTAGCAGGGATAGCTTCACGTTCATTCTCATGCTGGCTTCCCTCCGTCGCGGTAGTTTGGCCTTTAGCTGGGCCTTTCTTTTTTATTAGCCAAGCATCCATTTCTTGTGGCTGGTTAAGTGCAGAATCTGTTATGGCGGGACCGTGAGTGTGGTAGAAATAACAACGCGCTCCCTCGTGTGGCTGAAAGGTGCACTGCAGATTTAGTAAGCAATAATGACCTCGGAGCCGGGCATTACACAGTTTAAATGCCCGACGCGGAGGTAGTAAATTTAGGGCATTTAAACTGTGTAATGCCCGGCTCCGAGGTCATTATTGCGCTTATACCATGGTTACCAACAATTATTATATATAGTTACATTTATATTTATTGATTTTTATCGACTTTATCAGCTGAAATTTAAATATCCTTCCGAGGCCATTTTGGCATGTAGTTTGCCGTTGATAGTTCTATTTGAACAGAAAACATCTCGTTACTAGTTCTATTTTGTCCGTAGTTATGCAAAAACCTCTCGTTGGTAGTTCTGAAAACAATTGATTCTATATGGAAGCAAATAGTTCCTTCTCAACTTTATACCATAAAATTAGCACCAATTTTGGTTATTTTTGTCATTAGTTACATTACTTAAGAAAATTGCATGAAACTGCAACTCAATTTACCTCCCTCTCTCCGTCTTGCTTTTTAAAAATGCTTTGGTCACGCAGCCTATTTTAAACAGCCCAGGCTAAGGAAATTGCATTACACAATCTGCATCATGAGATGGGAACATCTGAAAAAAAATAGCCTACTATATAGATACAGAGTTTGTTACTGTTAGATGTAACTTGTCATATCTAAGACATTTCGCTGGATAAAATGTTTTTTTAATATACAGATTAACGTGCTTTGTGAAGTAACTTGTTCGCATTCGCAACCAGCGTTGCTCACGTCAACGTTACATTACATTAGGTAAAGCCCTACTATGTTACGTTCATATTTCCAAACTGAATAAATACTGCACCTCTAACCACAAAACTTCTTTGCTAGATTAAAGTTGTTGTAACTAAGATATTTGGCGAAGACAAACTTTTCAAATCAGCGGATTTAGCGTTATTTGCCGGCTTTATTAATCAGCTGTTGGTGTTGCTATGGATACCATTCATAAAAGTGTCGACTCTAATGGCGCTGGCAGCAGATAACGTAGACGGCGTATTAATTTAGAACGGTGATTAAAATGTTGCCAGCACTACTTCATTGCCGGGCGGTTTAACAAAATAAATGCCCACCCTCCAGCCAATCAGAATCGAGTATTTAGCCAAGCCATGGTATAAAATCTTTAAAAAAAGACTATGGAAGAAATTCTGCAAATTTATTTTGCGACCCGAATAAAATCTCCTGCGACCCACCTGTGGGTCGCGACCCAGTCTTTGGGAATGACTGGTCTATGCTACACTCGGACTCAGATAAGCGTATCTTTTTTCATTGCTTTCAGCTGTTGTTAGTTAATTGAACAGATTGGAGTCACTCGGTAGCTTAGTTTATTTTGAATTGTTTGCAGTTAGACCGTAGCTTGCTCGCTGTAATTGGGCCAGCTACCTGTCGTTTGTGTTGCTAATTAGAACTAGTTGAATTAGAACTCACTGAGGTGATGAGCTGCAGACACTCTTAATATACACACAGGTGAAACTGGTTCCAACTAAATTAGCAACACAAAAGACGGGTAGCTGGCCCAACTACAGCGAGCAAGCTACGGACTAACTGCAAACAATTCAAAATAAACTAAGCTACCGAGTGACTCCAATCTGTTCAATTAACTAACAACAGCTGAAAGCAATGAAAAAAGATACGCTTATCTGAGTCCGAGTGTAGCCTAGACGATTCACGACGTAGCAATTATACACTCTGTTACCGAAGCCTGACTTCAAAACCGAAGTATGTAGCCTACCAAACCGTGACTTTTGTGTACCGTTACACCCCTAATATTTATATATAAATATTTTCCCAAAATAAATCAGAGATACCCTCAATTAAAATTTTTTAAAGACATCCAAAAACTCCCCATCCTCTTAGGAGAGGAGAGGACGTGCTGTGACCTGGCAGCACAATATATACCTGCCTGCCATCGTCTTAGGGACAGTGAGTGACAGAGATCATTATAAAGCAATTTTAATTTTTTATATTTATTATATTCACTTTATAAGATCATATGTGTCGTTCTCATCATCATTATTATCATTTCTATTGATAATAATAATTATTTTTAATTGTACTTTATTATTTTACATTGTTATTTCTAAATCCATAATCAAAGAAAAGTTCTTGTTTTCATGTATGGTTACTGTTCATTCGTTTCTAGTCTTTGCTGTTTTATATTGGTCAGAGTTAGATGTATGTCTTCGACTGTTTTAATGCAGTATGCTTTGACAATACAGATTCAATGTCTTGTCATGCCAATAAAGCGAATTGAATTGAGTCCACGGTCAGAGAAAATATGTGTGAAAGTCACCACAATGCTCGTGCGTCGTCGTGCGCGTCTGAGAAGAACACGTGATAAGCAATTTTCGGGGAGCCCTTTTCTCCTACGTGCTCAATATCGCCATCTAGTGTTCTGAAACTACATAGTATACCTTTAAGACCAACCCACCCAGTTCACTTGCTATGGGCGGAAGTTCACTTCCTATTTAAACAACGTGAGCGCTGGATGCTAAAATGACACCTGCGCCGGCCTGAAACTAGCAAAGACACTTGCGTTTCTGCCGCTTAGTACCGGGTGTAAGATAGGGAGTTATCAAGCCTTAAATACAACACCCCCTAAATAGGAGAGAATTGACCAAATTTGGAATCTGCGCAAAGGGGTTGAATGGTTTTTCACTGGCAACATTGCTGCCAGTCTTTTCACTGTTTTCTCATGAGATATTTCTTTACAGTGCAGAATATTGATAATCATAATTAGGACTGAACCTATTTACAATTTTGTTTGTTACATTGAGTAGCCTACATCTTTTCAAACAAGCTTAACTTTCTGTTCATAATAAGCTACAATACCACAAATACTACAATACTATTGTGTGTCCACAACAGCATTGCACAGCTGCATTTATCTCTTCTTATTACAGAGAGGTGTCAGAAAAGAATGGAATACAGTAGCCTACCCCTGGGACCACAATGCAGTACAATAACCATAAACAATTAAAAACAGAAGTACATACAGGAATCAGCCTAACATAAAAAGTAAAAAGACAATGTACAATGAATAAACAATAAGTCTGCATTTTTCCTGCTTTGGGGCTTTTTAGTAAAGTCAAATCGGATTGGTATATGATCCACAAAAATGGTTTATTGGCTTTTCAATATGTTATGAATGATCATAAATGCATTTCTTGGGAAAGCCCCAGAATTAGCAACTCGTCATGGACTGACACACCCACACAGTGGCTCTCCTCCCACTTCGGCGCACGGCGAGTCAAACGGGCTCAGGAGCGTGACAATCCAACTGAGGTGAGTAAACCTACATGGTCCAGTCCCACAATGATCAAAAGATTTACCGCAGGTAACATTACACTACCAGAAAAAATTACACTGAAACTGCACTGGACATAGGCAGGACACGGCCCTTCTCCCCCAAACCACAGAAAAATTTAAAAAGCCAAACTGTAGTCATTTTCATCTCCTGACATTTCACAACCAAATAAGACAGAAAAAGGGTCAATTATGAAATGTATGCCATCCGCCAAGTTACGGCTTGGTGGGGCATGCCCCATACCTATACAGCACCGAGAGTTTGGCACTTTTCAGGGTTTCCTACAGAAGTAACCACAATGACCATAGACTCTCAGCCCTTAAAAACATTAACTTCTGTATGTTCTGACCTCATGTAACCACACAGCATTCAGATACAACACACATCCACACAATAAAGCCCCAAACGTGGGTTATTTTGCCATTTTTCTCCTTCCTCTTCCTCTTCCTATTTTTCCTGCCAAACTGCCTGCCTCCGTCGCGATGTTATCCAATGGGGAGAATTATTCTTTGAGGGTATGGTCCGTATACCTGCTCATCAAGCTTATCGCCCAATAAAAATGCTTCATACTAATGTTTTTTAATGTTAATATAGCTAATGGCTTCATGCTTTCCAAGAAGCTACTGTGGCCTAATGGTTAGAGTTGCTGTCTCTCACACAGGATTGTGCAACACAATGTGCAACTGTTAAGTACTTTTCATTTATTAGTCTGTTATTATTTTCACATTAACACATTAACATATTTTTATTGCAAAGGCAAAAGAGGTTTCCAATATTAACTGTTCAATGTTTCACTTGTATTTCACTTGTACGATATCACACCCTCCCCAAACCGGATGCTCACTCGTCTGGTTTGGGGAGGGTGTTACGCTCTGCCCTTGCGGTCATGACTGACTGACTGTGGAAACCCCTTGCCTCGGCCAACAATTCTTTATTCATTAATTTCTTCACTTCAGCTCTGTTCACTTTATCCTTTTCACACATAACACAAGGTCACCATAAAATGAACTACTAGGAAAATTAAGAATTTACGATAATAGCCTACATTAAGAATTGAGGATAGCCTCTTTTAAGCTGCAAGCCTTTAAGCGATTGGATTTATAAACCGCCAATTCCCCAAACATATCTGATTCATGGTTAGTCACTTATAAATAAATAGATAGCCTCCGAATGTGGCTCTAGTCTACGCTACTCTGCTGATAATGTAGCTTACTGCAAACACTTTTAATTATAATAATAATAATAATAATAAGAAGAATAATCTCTGGTATGTACTTTCTTAGTAGTAGCTATTGTTTTCTTTCTGGCTAAGATTCCTGGGAAATATGCGTTCTCCAATTAAGCTTGTTCGCCAACGTTACTTACTGCTTCTCGTCAGGAAGCAGATACAAGCTATGCTACTACGAAGTAAATCAACATGCATTATAACCTACATTCATTGCACTACAGAAAACTAAACTAAACCTAGCTGTCCGGTACCAAAACATTTCCCGCAGGTAACGTTCTATACTACCGGAAAAAAAACTCTGCTGTGCAGAAACTCACTAGCTCATAGCCCACACATGGAAGGTTGGAGTTACGCATCCGGCAATCCAGTGTTGAATAGCCTAACTCTGCTGTGCTTATGAACTCACTAGCTCGCTCGCTGGCTCGTAGCCCACACATGGAAGGTTGGAGTTACGCATCCGGCAATCCAGTGTTGAATAGCCTAACGTTAAATGTATTTCATAGAACACTAATAGCCCTATTTTAAAACTGTATTTCCATATTTTACTGATGCAAACTATTTAGGCTGTACTAGCTATTTAGGCTGTATGTCTGCATACATTTCTTTGGAATGCATGTCTCTCCGTGTTTATCTTCATGCATTATTCATCATTAGTTAGCTATAAAAAATAAGTGATATCAGATCAAAAATGTCTACGACATAAAAAAAGCCAAGTTACTCACGCATAGCCTACATAGCGCTGTTCTTAATTCCAACTTGCAAAAACTAGTACTTCCTTTAAAAGTCTTGATATCAAAATGTGGCCAAGTTACAACTAACAATATTGCCTATCGTAGCTCACACTAAATAAACTAGCTCTATTCCAAAGCAATCCTATCCAAACTTTCCTAAATTATTTAATGCAACTTGGCCCTGTGTTTCTTCATCTTACCATCTCAAGAGAATGTGGTCAATTAAACTGTATGTGCCACATCAAACTGCAAAATGAAAATAATTTATAGTGGAAATACTCTGATTCAGATGTGTTGCACTTAGAAATTAAACAGAAAAATTACTACACTATAGGGCATGTTTGAACAATTGTCTGCATCCACTGCTTTAGGTCTATGAAAAGCACAGAATGAATAAAATGTATTATTATTATAATTATTATTATTATGCATTTATTGATTTATTTATTTGGATTTCTATCAAAACCTGTGTGGTCCTACAGAGCATAGATATCCTTGTGTTCACAAAATTCTGTTACTCATTTTTATCTGCATTTATTTATTCATCACCCCTTTCTCTATTGTACATGATGTTTTTTCATATAAATGTCTGTTTGTGAATTGTAAAGAATGCAGTAGCAGCAGTTAACATTTTAAAACCTGTACATTTTCTAAAGTAAACTTGCCAACAAAGTACAACCATATTCTTTCTGGAGTGTAATTATTCATCATGTCGGGTAAGTGAGCTGTTCCGCAAATTTTGGGCACTGGGCTATCAAATATTGCCGTTCTGATATCATGATACCACTGCTGATCCAACCTTGACTGGCCAGGGAATGCTGGTAGGCCAGCAGTGGAGGGTAAATGAGGCATCTCTCTCTTTGTCTGGTATGCCATAATAATATATATATTTTATTTTTTTTCAAAATAAAATCAATCAATCTAAGACCAGTCGATTAGAAAAAGATTTGAACTTGTCTCAGAGTTTACCGCAGTTTACTCAATAGTACAATTTAGTATGCTATAGGACAACCTATCTCGGTGGGGACCTCCAATTATGTCGGGTAAGTGAGGATTAGGTAAAATGTGTATTTTCTGAATCCAGCGGTTCCAACAGTCAATGCCCTTGTTAAAACGTTCAGCACTCTGAATACTGAACACAAGCGATATTGCGTGCTAGAACCCCTCACTTAACCTACATTCAAAATAAGTTTTACGTTATTTAATTTAATAATTATTATTAAAAATGACAATCATCAATTAAATCGCCGAATTCTTTGATAGGTAAGTTGAACAGTAACCTGGTGGATCAACCAACAAGCCAAAACAAAGTCTAAATCAGGTCTTGAGATTAAGTAATTTTATTAAGGGAAAACAGTCAATTGGAATAATGACTGGGAATCATACATTCACGAAGGAATGTAGGCTGACTACTTATTACACAACTACTACTAACTATATAATAGCGAACTATTAACGCAAAATCAACGAAATATCCTACAATCAACTGTTAAAAACATTGAAATGATATGTTGGTCCATGAGGGACAATCTCTTCCCATGCAAAGATGAAGAAACACAGGGCCAAGTTACATTAAATAATTTAGGAAAGTTTGGATAGCATTGCTTTGGAATAGAGCTAGTTTATTTGAGCTACGATAGGCAATATTGTTAGTTGTAACTTGGCCACATTTTGATATCAAGACATTTAAAGGCAGGCCTAGTTTTTGCAAGTTGGAATTAAGAACTTATAGACAGCGCTATGTAGGCTATGCGTGAGTAATATATCAAAAAATTTGTCTGCAGACCATTACGCAATTCAAATTGGAAGTAGTTGTAGTTGTAACGGGGTTCAGGGAAGGAAGGGATTGAGAGTAATGAGGATGGGCTGCAAATGGAACAGTCTTCTTAGTGAGAGCAGTTATGGGCACGGCTAGCTTGCTGAAATCTCAAATAAATCGCTGATAAAATTGGCGAAACCTAGGAAACGCTGAACCGGCTTTAATACCGCTGAGACCTTATCAGGATCCATACGAACCCTTCCCTCTGATACAATGAAGCCCAAAAAAGACACTGTGTTTGAGTGGAATGAGCATTTCTCTACCTTGCCTCGAAGAGACCTTTTAAAACCTGCCTGACATGACTGATGTGAGAAGGCAGGTCGGGAGAGAAAATTAAAATATCGTCCAAATAAACGAAAACAAATCTCTCCAGCATCTCCCGAAGCACGCCATTAACGAACACCTGGAAGACAGAGGGGGCACTAGTGAGCCCGAACAGCATCACCCGGTACTCTTAGTGCCCGCTATGAGTGTTGAAAGCAGTCTTCCATTCATCGCCCTCGCGCATCCGCGAGAAGTTATAGGCGTTGCGGAGGTCGAGTTTGGAAAAAAACCGCTGCCCCCTGAAGGTGCTCGAAGGCGGACTTCATAAGAGGTAACGGGTACCGGTTCTTTATGGTGATGGCGTTGAGGCCGTGATGCAAGGCCGAAGTCCACAGTCTTTCTTTTTGACAAAAAATAAACCCGTACCAGCAGGTGAAGTAGACGGTCTGATAAACCCATTAGTCAAAGCCTCCTCTATGTACTCCCTCTTGGCAGTACTCTCAGGCGCAGATAAAGAGTACAAGTGACCCCTAGGAGGAACAGCGCCCGGGTATAAATTAATTGGACAGTCATAAGGGTGGTGCGGCGGCAGGTTCATAGCTCTCCGTGTACTAAAAACCTCCGCCAGGTGAGTGTACTCGCTAGGTACATTAGCTGGTAAGGGGAATTCAAACATCCCTGCCACTTTGTCACTGACTCCCTCAACCGGCGAATCAGGCACGGGGGACCACCTGATCTCAGAGTCAGAGAATTCCTCAGGAGCTAGAATTTGGAGCCTGAGAATTCCTCAGGAATAGTCTCAGTGTGACCCTTATAGGAGGCACGCATCGTAACGAGGCCCGTAGTCTGTTTAATAGTTCCACTGCCTAATGGCTGACTATCGAGTCCTGTGACTAACCGCGGACATTGTAGAGGAAGAATGGGTAGTCGGTGTTGCCAGGCCCACTGGGCGTCAATAAAACACTCCACTGCCCCAGAATCGATGAAAGCCTTAACATTAGCTGAACCCCGATTCCAGGACAGTCAGACCGGAAGTAATGTCCGAGGGGCAGTACCGTCATGTCTCACTAGGGGCCCCGGTTCCCCTAGCGAGACCCCTCGTTTCCCTGTAGTTTGGGACACCGACTGAGAGAATGCCCCAGACGCTTGCAGTAATGACACCTCTCAGTACGTGGTTTCGAGGGTCTAGGGCCTTAATCTATCTGCATTGGCTAGGTGAAGAGTAAGCGGGAGAAGGAGCCAGCGGCGCAACAAAAGGAGCAGGGAGAGGGTGAGTAAGGCTCCCCTATGCTCTCTCTCTCTTGTTCATGCTCCCTGAGATGGTTGTCTATGCGGATAGCTGTGGATACCAGGGCACTGAATGTAGCAGGCGGCTCGAGGACTGCCAGGGCGTCCTTTATAGGATTGGACAACGCATTTGTGAAAAGCGATTTAAGGGGATCCTCAGACCACTCTGTCTCTCCTGCCAGTACTCGAAACCAGATGGAAAAACCTGCTACGGTATCGTTGCCCTGGCGGAGACGGGTTAGCCGCATGGCAGCCTCCTGGCCGGAGACGTCATAGTCGAAGACTAACCCCATCTTCTCCATCAGACTATCCACATCCCAAATTAAAGGACTAGCCCAGTCAAGCGCGGGTACCAGTGAGCAGGGAGAGAATGAATGCTACACGCGATTCCTGCGACCCCAACCGTGATGACTGGGCTTTGAAAAATATGAGGCATTGGGTTAAAAATGCCCGACATTTCCGTCTGTCCGTCATACCGGGGAGGTAATTGGAGCTTAGGCACCCTCTCGGTATGGAGAACGGGTGCCGGGGGAGGAGTAGCCTGAAGAACAGGTGCCTGGACTTGGGATGTGAGTGTTAGCTGGTGTACGTTCTCCGCCAGCTCGTGGAACCATCTCTCTTGAACTTGCAATTGGGTTAATAATTGGCCCTGTTGTGAGGCTAACGACTGCTGCTGAGCACGGAGGAAATTAAGATCCTCCTCCTGCGTGCTCAACGCAGCCCCTACCACGGGAGTCGCTGGTTCATCCATAAGTCGCTTTGTTGTACTGTAATGGGGTTCTTTATGCGGAGAACCCGATGCGACGGGAGCAGGAATCAATAAAGTCACTCACGGAAGTGAAGAACAAAAAGGGGGCCGCGAACGGAGAGAAAACAAATGAAATAGTGGAAATAAAACTCCCGGCGTAAGCCACATCAAAACAACCCCAAAAGAGGGTGAGACTTGAAAAACACGAGTAGGAAACAAAGAAAGATACCTCACACTCTCGGACAGAGAGTAATCAAAGGAGGTCAGAAATAAAACAAAAGAAAACCCATCCTAAATGGGCAAAGGAAATGAGAAGGAAAACCAAACCGGTTACCCCTAGCTCGAATAAGGTGAATGAGCTAAAATAACGAGGTAACAGAGTGAGAAGTAAAAATAATGAAATTACTCCAGAAGAAAAGCAAAGAAGGAAGAAATAAGGATAACGACTAATTAACAGGAAACAAAGGATCCTAAGATCAAGTCCTAACTCTAACCAGGGTTTACTGCTTCGCTTTAGAAACAAAAGGAAAGCAGACTTCGAATTCCCTATACCTTACCGGCTTTGTGTAAAACGTAAAACGACAACAAAGCCCTGGAAGAGGGAAGCGAGAAGCTTAAATATCCGCCGCAATCATCAGAAACAGGTGAGAAAATTGATGACTGGCCGGAGATAAAAAACGAAAGGGAGCCGTCCCGGACCCACAAGAAACCTTAAGCGGAGAAAGGGGCGGCAACCAGAAAAACCGTGACAGTAGTAATGTCTTGGAACTAATTGTCATTGATTGACAGCCTTAATATCCAAAAAGAACCCATTCTAAGCTTTCCAAAGAGGTATAATCAGTAGTCATTAGACAGTTGGGAGCGATTGTCAGGGCTGTGTGTGTGTCACGAGCGTATTTCAAAACAACACATGCCGGTAAGCGTCTGTGTCTCCGTGGTTTTGTGCAAGAGAGCGCATACGCATCGCTAGTGAACTCTGGTGAGAAATCGTTTTATAATAATAATAATAATAATAATAATACATTTTATTTGATTGGCGCCTTTCTGGACACTCAAGGTCACCTTACATTAAAAGTACATATATGTATAATTAAAACAGATCAGAAAAATTAGTTGGATGGGACAGACACAATATAGACATAGACATCAAAAGGAAGAACATAAGAGCATAGACACACAATAATAATCACAATCATAAGAAAAGTGAGACAATATAGGGACAACATGGGGGAACCAGAGTGTTATATATTATAAGTCAGAGTGAAGAGGTGTGTTTTGAGCTGTTTTCTGAAGGAGGGTAGTGCATCTGCATGTTTGATGTGAGTGGGGAGGGAGTTCCAGAGAACGGGAGCAGCAGCGCTAAAGGCTCGAGCACCAACAATCGGGTGGGAGGTATGGTTAGTAGACCAGCAGAGGAGGAGCGTAAAGTGCAGGTTGGGGTGTAGTCCTGAAGGAAGTCAGAAAGGTAGGGGGGTGTGAGGCTGTGTAAGGCTTTGTAAGTCAACAGGAGGATTTAGAATTTAATGCGGTAGTGGGCTGGTAGCCAGTGTAGCTGAATGAGGGTGGGTGTAATGTGGTCAGAGGGTTTAGTATATGTGAGGATTCGTGCAGCAGAGTTTTGGATAATTTGCAGTTTATTTATAAGTTTGAAGGGGAGTCCTGAGAGTATACCATTGTCACTTCTAGTTGGGAAGTGACGAATGCGTGGATCAAAGTTTCAGTACTGGAGTGAGAAAGTGAGGGACGGAGTCGGGAGATGTTGTGGAGGTGAAAGAATGCAGTGCGTGAAATATTCTTGATATGGGGTGCGAAGGAGGGTATTATCCAGAATAACCCCAAGACTTTTGACTTGGGGTGACAGGGGGATAAGGTGGTCAGCAATAAAGGTTTTAAAGGTGGGTGCTTTTGACAGGGTGGATTTTGTGCCTATGAGCATAACTTCAGTTTTGTTGGCATTGAGTTTAAAGAAATTGGTAGCCATCCAGGCCTTGATGTCAAGGAGGCAGCTGGTGAGGGAGGAGGGGGGCAGAGGGGCTATGGGTTTGGATGATATTTAGAGTTGTGTATCGTCGGCGTAACAGTGGAAATTAATGTTATGATGCCGCATCTCGGCTAAGAGGAAGGAGATCGGTAATGAATAGTAGTGGGCCCAGCACTGACCCGTGGGGAACACCCTGTTTAACTGCAGCCAGCCCAGACTGGTCATGTTTCAGTTGGACAAACTGTTGTCTACCTGTAAGGTAGGATGACAGCCAGGCTAGTGCAGAACCAGAGACCCCCAGGGAAGTCAGGCGGTTCAACAGTAGGGGGTGGGAAACTGTGTCGAAGGCAGCGCTGAGGTCAAGGAGGATGAGGATGGTTAAAAGTCCAGAGTCAGGAGCAAGGAGGAGGTTGTTGATGATCTTAATGAGGGTAGTCTCTGTACTGTGTTTTGATCGGAATCCAGACTGAAATGGTTCTAAGAGGTTGTTACTGTCAAGGTGGGATTGGAGTTGGGCTTCTACTACACGTTCGAGAATTTTGGAGAGAAATGGGAGGTTAGAGATGCGGCGGAAGTTGTTAAGATTGTTTGGATCTGCACCAGGCTTTTTGAGTATGGGTGAGATAGCAGCTGTTTTGAGTGAAAGGGGAACAGAATTAGAGACCAGTGATGCATTGATTATCTGTGTTAACAGTGGAGAGAGGACAGGGAATGCAACTATAACTAGGGAAGTAGGAAGAAGGTCGAGTTTGCAGGTGGAGGACTTGGATGAAGTGGTGATTTTAACTATATAATCCTCCGTCACTGGTGTGAAGGCAGAGAAACTGTTAATGTACTGGTGGTCAGTGGTGATAGTCATCCAGGGGGGCCCAGCATGGGTGGAATGGGATTGTAACAGATCTTAATGAATACTATCAATTTGAGTTTGAAAGAAATTCAAAAACCTATTGCACAGGTCAATGGAAGTGTTATTCAGGGAGTTGTCCAGTGGTTGAAGCAGATGTTTAACGGTGGAGAACAGGGTCTTTGAGTTGCTTCTGTCATAATTGATTATGTTTGAATAATAGGAGGTTCTGGCTGCTGAGAGGGCAGTTTTATAGATGGTGAGGTGTTCGGAGTATGCTTGGGAGTGAATTGTAAGGTTAGTTTTTCGGGCTAAACGCTCCAAACGATGCCCAGTGGGTTTTAATAGGCGGAGTTCAGGGGTGTACCAGGGGGCAGAGTGAATGAATGAGACGGTGTGTGATTTGAGAGGGGCTAGGGTTTCAAGGCAGGAAGAGAGAAAGGTGTTGTAGTGGTTAACTAGATCCTCAGTAGATGCGTATGTGTCGGGAGGGGCAGGTATGAATCATGTTGATGAGATTGGTGGTGTTTATGTTTTTTATGTTTCGGAAGGAGATAGTGCATTGGGCTTTTTCATTAGCTGATTGTGTAGGGACCTCAAATATTATGGCTTTGTGATCAGAAATAGGGAGTGGCAGATCAGTGAGATTGAAAGGGGTCAGACCAGTGGAGCAAACTAAGTCAAGTGTGTGTCCTTTGTTATGGGTGGGGAAGGTGACATGTTGAGAGATATCTACGCAGTCCAGAAGTGAAAGAAAATCAGTAGCAAATGTGCAATTTGGGGAGTTGATACGTATATTGAAATCCCCCAGGAGGAGCACATTTGATGACATGGTGCAGACAGTTGTGTAGGGATGAGAGTTCAGAGAGGAATACAGCTGATTGTTTAGGTGGCCGATAGATGGTTACAATAATCAGTGGGCGGGGACCGGATAATTTAATTATAAGATCTTCGAAAGATGAGTACTGGGGTGACTGAACAATGGTGGCTCGAGGAGAGGAGCGGTAAAAAAAACAGCAATCCCCCCTCCACAGCCATTCGGGTGGGGTTGGTCAGTATATGAGAAACTAGATGGAGTGGCTTGGTTAACTCTATAAACTTCACCCCTAGTGGTTGAGACGTATCCGTCTCAATTACAGTATTCATGTTCGTCTGAAATTATAAACTACAGCTTTAACTCCTTGGCGTTTGCTCAACTGAGACATTCGTTGCTACTGCAGGTCAAACTATTAGTGGAAATCACAAACTCTGTGTTTTAACTTTATTGGTAGACGGTTTGTGACTATTTCTGCTGAATACGAGTTTCTAAGTGTCACTATTTCCCCGTAGCAAGTCCATTTAACAAGCAACCCCCACCTAGTCTATACCTACCCATGCGTGACATAGTGGACAATAGCGTCTATGTTTGAGTTCATAAATATATTTATTCATCATATGAAATTAGAATAACGTCATAGCAACGAGATAAACACAACAATAGCCTGATCGTTTGCCAGAAAAGCCGTGAAAAGCCCTGCTCACTCAAATGCAAAATAAACTGTGAAAGTACTGTCTCATTCTACCATGTATTCTACTAGCAATATATGCTACTAAATATGAAATAAATATACAATCCTACCATCGGTTTTACACATCGAGATGTTCCTTTCAAAATTCAGTGGTCATTTATTGTCTGGTACAATCGGTTTGAGAAATATACAACACTATACCGCTATTACACTATCTGAAACGTCGACGCGTAATACCCCTATGCTCTGTAAGCCTGTCTCATTCATTGCAGTTCATTCTGGTTTAATTGGCGGCTTTTTTATCCAAAAGAGTACATTATAACCTTAGCAACGGTATATGCCATGTCTTTTTCGATGCTTTTTACAATTTACTACAGCCCAGCGTAACGGCAGTTTTCGTTTTAACGGTCTAGTATTACGCAAGCTCTATAGAATACGCTTTAGGTAGGGGAGTTTCCCTTTTCCGATATGTAAGTATTTTTGCGTCTAAAATACCGTTGGTCTCGCTGGCTACATACTGTATGTACGTTCGTGTTTCCACTCGAGCACTCTCTTTCCAATATGTTTGATAGCCCTATTGTTATTTTCGCATTTTGAGTGCATTTCACATACTGTAGTGCAATTGTTAAATTAATTTTTGATGTAGGCTACCGATGTTACATTACATTACATTACATTACAGGCATTTAGCAGACGCGACTTACACAACTTCTTCTTTTTAAAAAAAAAAAACATTTTTTACATATTATCAATTTATACAGCTGGATATATACTGAAGCAATTCAGGTTAAGTACCTTGCTCAAGGCTACAACGGCAGTTGTACCTGGGAATCGAACCTGCAACCTTTCGGTTACAAGGCCAGTTCCTTAACCATTATACTACACTGCCATGTTCATTGAAGATAGAACAATTGGCAGCATTTTGCAGATGGTGGAATACTATTTTATGTTCATGTTATCGTACATAATATAGGCTATGGGGTATATACTTGTTTCTTAGGGCATGAAAAATGCTCATTCCAATTTACTGTGCGCTGATATGTGGTAGATTAAGGTAAAAATTTCCTTGGAGTCATTATGAATAGGAAAATTAAAAAAATTATAAAAATACAGAAAAATGCAATCCCAGGACAAAAGTATACATACTGTAGAGTACAGGGACAAGTGATGTTTTATTGAGGTACAAGAGTGAATGATTAGGCAACATATTTAGGTATATGTAACACTGTGATATCAACGTTTTTTTATCTTTAGCCATCAGAAGGAGCAAATGTATATGCTTTGTAATGGACAAAACAAATTTCTTCATTTTATGACATGTTTTGCATAGGGGTTTTGGACCCATAGATATCTACCCCCCTATACTGATGAAAATATAGTAATTCCCACTTGGAAATTATGCAAAAGTGAGTTTTATGAGCCAAAACTGTTGATTTGTAGTTAAATATATCACAATTCTTTTTTAATTTAGAGCAGTGCACAATTTAGCCATTTGGATAGATTTGGAGACACTAATGGACAACAGGGTACACTGCTATATTTTGCATCATAGACCTTTAGCAGTTCTGCATATCATCCTCAAATTTTGCAAAACTTGTGGAAATGGAGTTTATGATCCAGGAAATGTATATATATTACCTATTTCACTTATGTAGCTCTCAGCAAAAAAAAAAAAAACACATTTTAAAAAAGATTTTCCAAAGTTTCTTTGCATTTGTGGCACTTTATTTTGACTTAAATTATGAAAATAAACAAATCTAAGTTTGTATTGTAAATGGTACACCTGTCTTGTTTAATTTAACCCATTTACCAAGTTTATGTGATGCATAGGGTTATTTCTCCAGACTCATTTTCCTATAGAACTCTATGGGGAAAAAAGTCAGGAGAAACAACCCTTAAAGTTATCCATCCACATCTACTCCATATCTGGCAACATAGTGATGGTTTGGAGCTCGTTTGATAGCTCAGACCCTTGATAACTTACAGCCATTTAGCCAGCCATGTGTTCCATACTGTACCAGTGTAATTCACAGCTGAATCTAGTCTCACCCCCCAATTTCCATAGAGATCCATTCAAATGCAGAGAGGTTATAGTATCGCTTGTAACAGTACCTGAAAATAAGATAGTTTTTTGATGTTGATGGTCACAGGAAGTAACAGCATGTAAAGGATATGTGACCAAATATGAAATATGATACTTTAAAAATACGTTAAAGCAAAGGGTATGAATACTTATGTAAATGAGAAATTTTATTTTTTTATTTTTAATAAATTTGCAAAAATCTCAAAAAAACTTTTTTTCACATTGTCATTATGGGGTGTTGTGTGTAGAATTTTGAGGGAAAAAATGAATTTAATCAATTTTGGAATAAGGCTGTAACAGAACAAAATGTGGAAAAAGTGAAGCGCTGTGAATACTTTCCGGATGCACTGTATGTTATGGTTATTATATATATACTGTATGTGACTATTCTGAAATAAATGTATTCTGTTGCAAATTTCTGAATGATACAGCTTCTTCCTCAGTTCGAACTTAAAAAAATGGATGTGCAGGGAATATTTTTTTAGATATTGACATTTAAATAAAACTAGTAGAAACCAGCTGGAAATTGCCTCTGAAGGGCCAAAGTAAATAGAGTTAAGGTGAAAATAATCCTGTGGCTGTTGCCAGGTCTCGGTTAGGCAGAGGATATCGAGTTTATTGTTGGTTATAAATTCAGAGATGATCGGACCTGTTTGATTGAGTGAACGAACATTGAAGAGAGCTAATCTGAGTGCAGGAGTGGCGTGCTTCGTAGCTAGGGCAACTGGACATAAAACAGTATTGTCAGAAGTGCGAGGAATTCTATTATTAGCGGAATGTGAGGGGCGATGAGACCAAAAAGAAGGGATACTACTGGGGATAATGTCAGATTTACTGCAATTAAAGTATCGTCTCGAACCTCGATGATTATATCTCGGTGGACGGGGAATGTAAATATCAGTGCGGGGGAGTAGAGCTGGTGGAGTCCGGTAGTTGAATGGGCAGAGACGTAACAGCTCAGAAACATAGTATTTGAGTGACAGATTAGTACTAATGATAGAGGAGCAGAAGAAAGTCCATAGTAATATTTTAGTCCACATGACAATTTCAATGATAAAATACAAAAATAAATAAATAAATTGTACACGCAACCAGGTTGTTACGAGTAGCGGCTTAGTAGCCCAGTGGCTATGCACAGTTCGGAATAGAAGAAAGGCAGGGCGCTGTAGAGATTTTCCCCAGTCCCATGCAACAATGCCCCATTCTCTTCAACACAAGCGATACGACAGCCCACAACCAAGCCGTCCAAACAACTCAATCAGCAAAGTCAGCAATGCAAGAAAGTGGAAACTTTCTCGTTAAAGGACCGCTGACGGCCAACAGCTCAACGAGCGAGCGGAGACGCACTCACCGAGCAGGGCCGAGAGAGCTGGAGGATAGCCAGATGAGGGTCAGCAGCAGACAGGTGAACAGGAAGACAGGCAGGCAGGCAGGTAGGCAGCAACGCAAGGCGGGGGGGGTCAGGGGTAGCAGTAGCCAGCAGGAGATAGCAGCAGCGCCAGAAGGGCATCCAAAAGCGGTTAAATGCAGTCAAGTCAAGCAGATAGAGAAGAACATATATCCAGGAGCAGTTCAAAGCAGGCAGGAGTACAGAGTCAGGACAGGCCAGAAAAGGATCAGTGATCAGTGATCAGCAGCAACCAGATATGGAGCAGACGGCAGGGCAGGCCACCGGTCCGAGGAGCACAGCCAGGGCGAAGCGGTAGCGGGAGGTGCAGGATCCACAGCAAGGCGAGCAGGAAAATAGGGTCCAATCGAAGCAGCACAACTTGATCAAACTGATCAAGGTAATTGGCAGAGTTGCAAAATAAAAAATTTAATAGAATAAAAATATAAACTAGACGTTGGTATAAAACAGAACACTTCGCAGGCGGATCAAGCTAAAAACAGATACAACTAATCTGATCAGACAGATGCGGATCAGAGACCAGCGAGCAGCGGCAGCCAGATGCGCCAGCGTTCACTCAACAGGTGACGTACAATATGAAAAAGTTGTAAGAGAGGGCCTTTGTGATGTTTTGTTTGTACAATGGCGATGTGACAAAGATTTTCAGTGCTTGAAACTGCTGGATGCTGTAGTCATCCTCTGGATTCAGATGAGAAGATTTACATCCATGTCTCTGCGACGTTTCTTGTAGAACATTGGCACAACGTTACTGCAACATTATGATTACAATGTTACTAGTAATTACATTGCTGCAACGTTGCTGAAATGGAAAAATGCAACGTGTGTTTTAAGGACAATTTAAAAAGTCCATGCAACTTTGTCAACATGACGTGTCCTGTAGTTTACAATGGGACGTTGCTGCAACGTTGTTGAAATGTTACAATGCAACGGGTATTATTGGTGGTTTTACAACGACTGTGCAACATTGCTGAAATGTTACAATGTAATGGGTATTTTAGGCCATCATTAACATCTGTGCAATGTTGTCAACATGACGTATCATGTACTTTACAATGGGACGTTGCTGCAACCTTGTTGAAATGTTACAATGCAATGGACACAACACCTGTGCAACATTGCTGAAATGTTAGGCCAACAATGCAATGGGTATTTTAGGTCATCTTATTCTGGATATTTACCACTTCACAATGCAAATCTTTGTAAAACAAGCACACGAACATTACCCAATTTGTTATAGGACATTTGATTTAAATCTAGTCAATTTCAGACAGGGAATTTCGCTTTCAATATCAAAATTTCAAAATCGAGGGAGATTCTTTGTCGATACAGGTCCAAAAGGGTTGACAGGAAGGCTGAAGCTATGAATCGTAGCCAGGCTGCGCAGTAGCAGATCCAGCGTTTTTTGTTTAGTTTGCAGCCGAGATTAATTGAGGCAGTAATGCTAGCTTGCTCCAAGGCTACATGCGCCCTAGTGCAAAAAAGCAAGCTTTCCTACCAAACTGCTCACTCCCACCAAAGGAACCAATTTTCCCTCCGAAAATAGGCATTAGATTAGTGCCACTAAGAATTGGTACTGAAAAAAAAAATAATAATTTGACATTGATATTGAAATAATGAAAATTGATATTGAAAAAATTTAAATTGATATTGAAAAAATAATTGATACTGAAAAAATTTAAATTGATATTGAAAAAATATTGATTGATTGGTAATAATTATTTTTTTATTCACTTTTGAATTTTCTTTGATCAAAAATCTTATTTTCACCCTTGGTATTTTCTCTTGCGTGTACAATTTTCTTTCACTCTCGGTCAAGTAATTTCTTTCTTCAGTCAATTCATCTTTTTCTATGACCAATTTTTTGGCACTCTTTTCACATGGGGGCAGGGTCTGGGCGTGTCAGCATTGAGTGACAGAGTAAAAAAAAAGAGACAATTTCAGTAACATATAGCCTACTACTTCTACAGTACAATGCTAGCTAGCGACCTAACATTATTCCTCTCAAGTGTATTTACTAATTTGCCAGGCCATGGGTCATTTTATAGCCTACAAGTTTATCTGCCACCGCCAGGAATTAAATGGGATAATGAAAGTAAAGGACGGAGATTGGGATGGCAGGTATGCCATCCGCCAAGTTACGGCTTGGTGGGGCATGCCCCATACCTATACAGCACTGAGAGTTTGGCACTTTTCAGGGTTTCCTACAGAAGTAACCACAATGACCATAGACTCTCAGCCCTTAAACATTAATTTCTGTATGTTCTGACCTCATGTAACCACACAGCATTCAGATACAACACACATCCACACAATAAAGCCCCAAACTTGGGTTATTTTGCAGTTTTTCTCCTTCCTCTTCCGCTTCTTCTTCCTCTTCCTCTTCTTCTTCTTCCCATTTTTCCTGCCAAACTGCCTGCCTCCGTCGCGATGTTATCCAATTGGGAGAATTATTATTTGAGGGTATGGTCTGTATACCTGCTCATCAAGCTTATCGTCCAATAAAAACGCTTCATACTAATGTTTAATGTTAATGTAGCAAATGGCTTCATGCTTTCCAAGAAGCTACTGTGGCCTAGTGGTTAGAACTGCAGTCTCTCACACAGTGGATTGTGGGTTTGAGCCCAGCAGGGCACATGCTTATTTTCCACAAAAACACTATGCAACTGTTAACTACTTTTCATTTCTTAGACTGTTATTATTTTCATATTAACACATTAACGTATTTTTATTGCAAAGGCAAAAGAGGTTTCCAATATTAACTGTTCAATGTTTCACTTGTATTTCACGTGTACTATATCACACCCTCCCGAAACCGGACGCTCGCTCTTGTCTGGTTTGGGGAGGGTGTTACGCTCTGCTCTTGCGGTCATGACTGACTGACTATGGAAACCGAACCTCAACGTACCCTTGCCTCGGCCAACATTTCTTTATTCATTAATTTCTTCACTTCAGCTCTGTTCACTTTATCCTTTTCACACATAACACAATGTCACCATAAAATTAACTACTAGGGAAATTAAGAATTTACGATAATAGCCTACATTAAGAATTGATGATAGCCTCCTTTAAGCTGCAAGCCTTTAAGAGATCGGATTTATAAACCACCAATTCCCCAAACATATCTGATTCATGGTTAGTCACTTTAAAAAAAACAAAAAAACAATAGCCTCCGAATGTGGCTCTAGTCTACGCTACTCTGCTGATAATGTAGCCTAATGTAGCATAGCATAGGGATGGGTAACAGTCTATGCTTGATACTATGCTCTCAGGGCACTCGTAAGTTTTGATGGATGAAATGATGAAGAATCTGAGCAGTGTTATAAAGTATTCTTGTTTTATGAAAGAAACAGAGCTAGCTAGCCAGCGCTACACTGTGTAGGCTATAGGTCAAACCTGCGAGGTGGAAAATCCAGGTTCAGAAAGTGAAAGTCCTCCCCAATCATTTGTTCCAATCACCTGGATTTGCTAATTATCACAATTCTTCAGCCAAGAGGTAGGAGCTAACTAGGCTAATTAGTGAAATCGTGAGTTCATGGGTGGAAGAAACACGGCAGGACTTTTACTTTCTGACCCCTGGAATTTCCACCTCTGCAAACCTGGGAGTAGCCTACCATAGGCTACATTGTGCCAGGTTAAACGTTGGATTGGATCAGTTGTGTTGGACTGCTGGAAATAAATGAAATCCTCTCTTAAAATAAATGAAGACCGCAAATGAGTCACTGTGTTGTTTAAACTTTTAACCTGGCTCCGGTACTTTAAGCGAACATTAAGGCATTGCTTCAAAAAGTCTATCGACAGCCAGATTCTATTCTATATGTTATGCAAAATGAGAAATGTTAATGTAGGCTATTTGAAAGTGAGTCGGCTTCGTCATACAAAAAATCCAGGGTTAAATCTTAAATTGAGCTTGCTAGCTGTTTATTATTATCCTAAAATAGCTCTCATAAGTGTTTATGTTACCCATCTATCGTTAATTGTGTGTACTGTATTACACACAATTACCCATCTATCGTTAATTGTGTGTACTGTATTACACACCATGTGTGTGCCATGAGTCACTGGACAGTTTATTTTAACCTGGCTCCGATAGATCTAGCTAGCCTACTTCAAACGAACATTAAAGCATAGCTTCTAAAAGCTAGCTAGATTCATGACAGTGGTCAAAAAATATGGTCGCAAATATGAATAGGCTAGGGCATAAAAGATGCGTTTTTGCATTGTTATGAAAGAAAAAATATTGCTGAAGACAGCTGAAAATGGAACGCACAAAATGGTGCTATGACGTTTTATTCTATCCGGTTGTTTTAATACACATCGGAGCTAGAATCCTGAAAAATAAACGAGAATGTCTAAACTTGGAACCTGCCAAGTATGTCGTTGTTTTTTCCCTGAGGGAATTTCACGAAGCAGAGGTGTAGCCTAGCTACTAAACGAGATTAAGGGGTTAGACAGCTAATTTAAATTTCCACCCTGGATTTTCTGTATATCACAAAGCCAACTCACTTTCAAATACATTAATGTCTCGATAGACTTTTAGAAACTATGCCTTAATGTTCGTTTGAAGTAGGCTAGCTAGATCTATCGGAGCCAGGTTAAAAGTGTAGCCTAAACAGTCCACATGCACACACATGAAGTGTGTAATAGAGTAAACACAATTAACGATAGATGGGACAGTAAACACTTATGAGAG
Organism: Synaphobranchus kaupii; assembly: GCA_029718625.1. NCBI lineage: Eukaryota > Metazoa > Chordata > Actinopteri > Anguilliformes > Synaphobranchidae > Synaphobranchus > Synaphobranchus kaupii. The sequence continues at coordinate 61,505,858 of CM056376.1, read as the reverse complement.
AAACACTTATGAGAGCTATTTTAGGATAATAATAAACCGCTAGCAAGCTCAATTTAAGATTTAACCCTGGATTTTTTGTATGTCGAAGCCGAATCACTTTCAAATAGCCTACATTAACATTTCTCAATTTGTATAACATATAGTAGTTATAGAATCTGGCTGTCGATAGACTTTTTGAAGCAATGCCTTAATGTTCACTTAAAGTACCGGAGCCAGGTTAAAAGTTTAAACGATCCAGTGACTCATTTGCGGTCTTTTCATTTATTTTAAGAGAGGATTTCATTTATTTCCAGCAGTCCAACACAACCATCCAATCCAACGTTTAACCTGCCACAATGTAGCCTATGGTAGGCTACTACCAGGTTTGCAGAGGTGGAAATTCCAGGGGTCAGAAAGTAAAAGTCCTGCCGTGTTTCTTCCACCCATGAACTCACAATTTCACTAATTAGCCTAGTTAGCTCCTACCTCTTGGCTGAAGAATAGTGATAATTAGCAAATCCAGGTGATTGGAACAAATGATTGGGGAGGACTTTCACTTTCTGAAGCTGGATTTTCCACCTCGCAGGTTTGACCTATAGCCTACACAGCGTAGCGCTGGCTAGCTAGCTCCGTTTCTTTCATAAAAGAAGAATACTTTATAACACTGCTCAGATTCTTCATCATTTCATCCATTAAAACGTACGAGTGCCCTGAGAGCATAGTATCAAGCATAGACTGTTACCCATCCCTATGCTATGCTCCCCCTAGTGTTCATTAAGTGCTACTGCACTAAACCTGTATGAGGCCCACCCTGCTTGCTTGACCATACCCCCTCATTTACATAGATACAGTTCGAAAATGAAAACGAAAATGAAAACGAAAATGAAAACGAAAATCTTTTACTATTGTACATCGCTTTGGATAAAAGCGTCTGCTAAATTAATGTAATGTAATGTAATATAAAATGAAAATGAAAACGAAAATGAAAAGATTTTAATTTTAATTTTCGTTTTAATTTTAATTTTGGGTTGAAAATAAACTAAACCTAGCTGTCCGGTACCAAAACATTTCCCGCAGGTGACGTTCTGCACTACCGGAAAAAAAAACTCTGCTGTGCTTATAAACTCACTAGCTCGCTCGCTAGCTTGTAGTCCACACATGGAAGGTTGGAGTTACGCATCCGGCAATCCAGTGTTGAATAGCCTAACGTTAAATGTATTTCATAGAATACTAATAGTCCTATTTTAAGACTGTATTTCCATATTTTACTGATGCAAACTATTTAGTCTGTACTAGTTATTTAGGCTGTATGTCTTTCAGCTAGAATGTGTTTGCGTCTAGCCCATTGTGCATGCATGTCTCCATATAGACTTGGTTCATTCATTTACATGCTTCTTCATGATCCATAGCTCAGGTGGTGCTGTTCATTGTATTTCATTACGCATTAAATACTGCTCATCTACAAACTCTTTTAATGTGATTGTGTGCTGTCTGTAATAGGATAACTGTTCTCATTCTTGTCAATAGAGGGCGTTATGGTTACGTGAATGTCTGCATACATTTCTTTGGAATGCATGTCTCTCTCCATGTTTATCTTCATGCATTATTCATCATTAGTTAGCTATAAAAAAAAAGTAATATCAGATCAAAAACGTCTACGACGTAAAAAAAGCCAAGTTACTCACGCATAGCCTACATAGCGCTGTCCATAAGTTCTTAATTCCAACTTGCAAAAACTAGGCCTGCCTTTAAAAGTCTTGATATCAAAATGTGGTCAAGTTACAACTAACAATATTGCCTATCGTAGCTCACACTAAATAAACTAGCTCTATTCCAAAGCAATGCTATCCAAACTTTCCTAAATTATTTATTGCAACTTGGCCCTGTGTTTCTTCATTTAATGCCAAGTTGCATTAAATAATGCTGACACGCCCAGATCCCGCCCCCACGTGAAAAGTGGCAAATAATTGGTCGTAGAAAAAGATGAATTGGCTGAAGAAAAAATTTACTTGACCGAGTGAAAAAACATTGTACATGCAAGGGAAAAAACCAAAGGTGAAAGTAAGATTTTTGATCAAATGAATACAAAATAATTATTACCAATTAATCAATATTTTTTAATATCAATAATTTTTTTCAGCATCAATAATTTTTTCAATATCAATTTTTATTCTTTCAACATCAATTTTTAATTTTTCAACATCAATTTTCATTTTTTCAATATCAATTCTTGTTTTTAGTATCAATTCTTTTTTCAATGTCAATTAAATTTTTTTTCAATATCAATTCTTAGTGGTACTAATCTAACGGCATACATGGGGTGAACATTTGAAAATTGACCAAATGCATGCCTAGCGTAGCTGTGATGCATCCTCCTGGCAGTGAAGTTCAGGGCAAGAGCAGATGTTTTTTTAATTGTACGTTACCGATTTTGACAGGACTGTTAACATCGCCATCGTTGATTGTTGTAAATATCGGCTATAGTTGTATATACAGTTGAAGTCAGAAGTTTACATACACTTAGGTTGAAGTCATTCAACCTAAAACTCATTTTTAAGCACTCCACAGATTTCATGTTAGCAAACTATAGTGTTGGCAAGTCAGTCTGCTTTGTGCCAGTCATTTTTCCAACAATTGTTTACAGACAGATTATTTCACTTTTAATTCACTAGAAGTTTACATACACTAAGTTCACTGTGCCTTTAAACAGCTTGGAAATGAACACAACATTACCTAAACAAATAACGCAGATACACATAATTTAATAGGCACGATAGTTCAGCAGCATGTAAGATCTGTGGTGAACAGGTCTGGTCTGGTCTAACCTTGATCATCATTGATTGGGTGGTGGAACAGCCAGGTGGAGCTCATTGGACTGTTCTTTCATCATTTCCCCCTTAAACTCATTAACACAATGCCGGTTTAGATTGTTGAGAAAGGCTGAGGTGAATCAATAGGCTCTTAATTTGTACTGTGGACACATGGCCACTAAAACTAAGCATTAGTCGATGAAGAATTCAAAGACAAAGCAAATGACAACAAGCCAAACCTGCATTGTGTTGATAAGTTTATGGGAAAGCAATGGAAGAACCTAACCACACAGGTTCGGAAAAAAAAACAAATTAGCCGGTTTTTTTTGGAAAGAAAACACCATGTTTTTCACCGTTTTTGAGTTCATAAAAATGCTAAAAATGCTCAAAATGGCAAAAAATACTGTTCTGTGCACTCATTTCAGAATTCCATGCACGCTATTTATGCATCTAAATAAACTCCATAGGCTTGTCTTGAATGTCACGTTAGGTAACGGAAACTGTTGTTGGTTGGTCACTCACACTGTCAGACTCATTTGACATACTGCTTGTCCAACCAGAAAGAGGCTACAATCTCCCTTTATGTAGGCCTAGTACCTAACCTTTCCGTAAAGTGATTTATAAATGTGTTTCAGGTTTTGTCGTTGTGTTTTCTGACTTGCAGTTTTCTGAATTGTCGTTATGTTTTCTGATTTGCAGTTGTTCTCTGAATTGTTGTTGTGTTTTCTGATTTGCAGTTGTTCTCTGATTTGCAGATGTGTTTTCTGATTTGCAGTTGTTCTCTGATTTGTCGTTGTGTTTTGCACCCATCGGTGCATTTTCCGATTTGTCGTTGTGTTTTGTACCCGTCGGCTTACTTAGTTTTAGATGTAAGACCCAGCTAAATGGGCTAGGTATACATATTTTAAAAAATTGTAATGTAAATATTGAAGCTGATCAGTTATGGCACTGCGGTGCTCTGGGGGCGGGAATTCTGTTGAGATTATAAAAAAGACAAAACTAAAAAAAGTATGTCGGTTTCTTAATTTCATTCCTTAGGCTGATGCAGCAGCAAGAACAGTTGGAAGATCCAATTGCAGTGACTGTGTGTTAGTGGCGCAACTGTTTTTGGGGACAAGAAATAAAAGAACCACTATTTGTTGTGATCAGATCTGTCCTTAAATTGTGAACTGTTTATTATTATAGTAAATTTTTATTGAAATGAAATTGGTGACCATTCACATTATAAAATTGTGAAAATATGGATGTTTTTGTTGTCAGTCTCTGTGGTTGTATGTACAGTGCTGTCTGTAAATATTTGGAGTGACACAAATTTTGTTGTTTTGGATATGTACTTCAATATGTTGGATTTGAAATGGAACAGTGACTATGAGGTTAAAGTGCAGACTTTCACCTTTTTATACCCCCCCCCCCCCCCCCCAATTTAGGAGACAAAGTAATTGGACAAATTAACAAACTTAAATAGACCTTGATATTTCATATTTTGGTTGCATATCCTTTGCATGCCATGACTTCCTGATGTCTGACCCAACAACATCAAAAGACTCTTGATATCTTATTTTCAGGTATTATAACCTATCTCAACGTGGAAAACTGTACATATGGATGGCAAAACTGAGAGTAGGCTACGGATTGCAAAACAGAGAGTATGGATTTCCACATTATCCATGTTGCTTAGTAGGCCTAACATAAATTCAGCAGAAGGAAACACTGCGCAATCACTGCACCACTTAAAAATAGTGAATAACTAAATAAATAGCAGCCTTTTGTCTGGTGATACAAAACAGCAAAAACACTGTAGCTAATTTAACAACTTCACGGTTATCAAAACTAGATGGGGAAAAAAAATAAAAATTATAATCTTTTATTTTCTTTTTAAAATGCAAATAAGTAGGCTATAAATTATATAAACAAACAAATAAATAAAAAACACAGCAAACAAGCGCCGCGGTAGTACAGCGGTAAAAGCGCTGACTTTCAGTCGGTGCAGTTCTACTCCGAGGATCGGGGTTCGTGCCCCGGTCCTGCCAGATCCGAGCATGGCCAGTGCCCTGTGGGAGCGGCAATTGGTGGCTGCTTCCGGGTGGGGGGAGGGGCTCGGAGAGAATCGTCGCACATAAGACAAGCCTGGGAGAGCTGGAATCACGGTTAGGAGCTCGAAGAGTGGCGCCCTGAAGAGGACGTGGCACCCTCTATCCTGCTACCGGACGAAGGGGTTGTAGCGGCGGTTCCCTAGCAGTTGCTGCATGGGCTACAGGGTCTAATTGGCTACCAAATTGGGAGAAAAAAAAGGGGAAAAAAAACACAGCAAACGAAAGAGAAATATCAACAGGCCAAAGGAAAGATCCATTATAATCTATATTAGCAATGTAAAAGTGTGTTTTAGCCTACATTTAGCCTAGCAGTGAAGCTCGTCACATAAGGCCTACTCACTGCTGTTTTTTCCTCCGATTGCAGTCTTCTCATATTATGCGTGAGGAACACGAGTTTGTTGACGTTGCTCGGGAGAAGTGAGCTCCGCGTTTTTCTGACAATGAAGCCGGCCTTTGAGAAGATGTGCTGAATGATAGGCGAATTGTTGCTTGCAGAGTTTACACTGAACTTTTTTGGGGTCATCATTTAGACGCTCAAAATGCTCGCATACTTTCGATTTTCTCTCAGACATTCTATACAACCAATTGTTAGTTACATAATAGACACCAATTGTTAGTTACAAGGCGCACGTCCGGAATGAATAGTTCTCTCCTGTTTTTTCACACTGCGACGATCATAACTAATGGTTTAGTCGACTATTTGGGGGCAGCCCTAGCGCAATCTATTAAAACATTACTTTTAATGTTTTTGTGTTGTCTGTCTTTCGTGAATTATTATAAGATATATAGGCCTACCGTTTTATAAAAGCAATATGACACTCTAACCCATGGTATTTCATGAATATTGACATGGCTGTGGGGTTTGCCACTTTATAGATTTTTGTAAAAATACGCTAATTCCAATTTTGATGCCTGGGACAGAGACAAAAAAATAATAATAAATTGATCAGGAAATTTTTGCCTGTAAGTCATCAAGTGTCTGAGGTATCAAACGAGCCTCAAACCATCACGCTGCCAGATATGCAATAGATATGGATGGATCACTTGAAGGGTTGTTTCACCTGACTCATTTTCCTATTGAACTCTATGGTGTCAGCTGTTTTCACATCTCTTGTTCGCACAGATGTTTAGTCTGCCCCACCTCCACCTCCCCACACCATAAACCCATAACCAAACACCCTTCCCAGGGGATCACTATAGAATGCACTTCAGGCAGACACAGAACTATCACTCTGGTTGTGCAGTCACTATTCTCAAGTAAGATTGCATTTACCACTGCAGCAGCTAGCAAATAATTAGAGCTAAATCTTAATATATATTATATAAAGATATACGTATAAGCCTAAATGCACTTGTTAGATTTAAAGTGGAAAGTCTGTGAAATCACATATTAACGTAAAGCTCTTAAATGCTGATTTATATTGATATTAATACATTTGTTTTGTCCATGGTTAACACTGTTAAATTAGAAGTGAAGCAGCCAAAGTGTGACAGGGCCATGTTGCACTGCCTGTTTGGACTCGGGAATCGCTGCTTTTCAGCTATATTATTATTACTGTTATTAATATTATTATTATTATAAGCCAATCTCTCTTTAAATGTGATGGGACATTACCTTTGGACTGTATACGCTCACAGTTTGGGGAAATGATGACGCATTTGACCTTCCTCAGTTTGAGGTGTTTCAGAACCTCACGCAGGCCCATGACCAACCGCCGCTTCATTCTGGCTTTCATAGGATCTTTCTGATACAGGCGATCCTGGAACCGGACCAACTCCTTCAGCAGGATAGTAACACATTCATCCACATCTTTGCTCAGCATTTGGCTGCAATAGCTGACAGGGAGGAAAACACAAGACAGACCCAACCACCACAGGTCAATAGAGGTCAGAGCTAAGGAATGACATTCAGCATGATTACAAGTATCATGGTACACTGTAAAAAAAAACAAAAAAAACGTATATTTACGAGCAATATACTGTCAAATTTCACGTTACTTAACATGTATTTCACATTTTTCTTAAAAAATGGCAGATGACTTTAAAATGACAGTTTCTGGCAGTCATTTAATTTTTGTCCTGTTATTTTACGGTTAATAGACTTCCTGAAACAAAACAGTGAATTTTTTTTTTTTTTTTTAAACGGTCTGTGACTGTGATTTTACACAGTGACTGTATTTCTACAATGGAATACCAATAAAAATACATATTCAAACACACACTGTAAAAAGAGATGTATTTCTACAAGCAATATACCGTAAAAAATGCAGTTACTTTACATGTATTTCACATTTTTCTTAAAAAATGTCAGATGACTTTAAAATGACAGTTTCTGGCAGTCATTTAATTTGTGTCCTGTTATTTTACGGTTAATAGACTTCCTGACACAAAACAGTGAATTTTTTTTTTTTTTTTTAAACGGTCTGTGACTGTCATTTTACACAGTGACTGTATTTCTACAAGGCAATACCAATAAAAATACATATTCAAACACACACTGTAAAAATAAATGTATTTCTACAGCAATATACCGTAAAAAAATTGACGTTACTTTACCTGTATTTCACATTTTTCTTAAAAAATGTCAGGTCACTTTAAAATGACAGTTTTCGGCAGTCATTTAATTTTTGTCCTGTTATTTTACGGTTAATAGACTTCGTGACACAAAACAATCAATTTGCTTTTTAAAAAACAATCTGTGACTGATTTTACACAGTGGCTGTATTTCTACAAGGCATTACCAATAATAAATATATTCAAATACACAATGTAAAAAGAGATGTACTTATAAGCAATATAATATAAAAGTATTTCACATTTAAAAAAAAAAAATTGTCAGGTGACTTTAAAATTAGTTATCGGCAGTCATTCCATTTTTGTCCTGTTATTTTACAGTTAATAGACTTCATGACACAAAACAGTCAATTTGCTTTTTAAAAAAGAGTCTGTGACTGTGATTTTACACAGTGACAGTATTTCTACAAGGCAATACCAATAAAAAAATATATTCAAACACACACTGTAAAAAGAGATGTACAGTTGAAGTCGGAAGTTTACATACACTTAGGTTGAAGTCATTAAAACTAATTTTTAACCACTCCACAGATTTTATGTTAGCAAACTATAGTGTTAACATGTTAGAACATCTACTTTGTGCATGAAACAAGCAATTTTCCAACAATTGTTTACAGACAGACTATTTAATTCACTATATCACAATTCCAGTGGGTCAGAAGTTTACATACACTAATTTGACTGTTCCTTTAAACAGCTTGGAAAATTCCAGAAAATGATGTCATGGCTTTAGAAACTTCTGATAGGCTAATATTATTTGAGTCAATTGGAGGTGTACCTGTGGATGCATTTTAAGGCCTACCTTCAAACTCAGTGCCTCTTTGCTTGACATAATGGGAAAATCAAAGGAAATCAGCCAAGACCTCAGAAAGAAAATTGTGGACCTCCACAAGTCTGGTTCATCCTTGGGAGCAATTTCCAAATGCCTGAAGGTACCACGTTAGTCTGTACACACAATAGTTTGCAAGTATAAACACCATGGGACCACGCAGCCGTCATACCGCTCAGGAAGGAGACGCTTTCTGTCTCCTAAAGATGAACGTGCTTTGGTGCGAAAAGTGCAAATCAATCCCAGAACAAAGGACCTTGTAAAGATGCTGGAGGGAACAGGTAAAAAAGTATCTATATCCACAGTAAAACGAGTCCTATATCGACTTAACCTGAAAGGCTGCTCAGCAAGGAAGAAGCCATTACTCCAAAACTGGCATAAAAAAAGCCAGACTACAGTTTGCAACTGCACATGGGGACAAAGATCTTACTTTTTGGAGAAATGTCCTCTGGTCTGATGAAATTTAACTGTTTGGCCATAATGACCATCTTTATGTTTGGAGGAAAAAAGGTGAGGCTTGCAAGCCGAAGAACACGATCCTAACCATGAAGCACGGGGGTGGCAGCATCATGTTGTGGGGGTGCTTTGCTGCATGAGGGACTGGTGCACTTCATAAAATCGATGGCATCATGAGGAAGGAAAATGATGTGGATATATTGAAGCAACATCTCAAGACATCAGCCAGGAAGTTAAAGCTTGGTCGCAAATGGCTCTTCCAAATGGACAATGACCCAAAGCATACTTCCAAAGTTGTGGCAAAATGGCTTAAGGACAACAAAGTCAAGGTATTGGAGTGGCCATCACAAAGTCCTGACCTCAATCCAATTGAAAATTTGTGGGCAGAACTGAAAAAGCGTGTGCGAGCAAGGAGGCCTACAAACCTGACTCAGTTACACCAGTTCTGTCAGGAGGAATGGGCCAAAATTCCAGCAACATATTGTGAGAAGCTTGTGGAAGGCTACCCGTAACGTTTGACCCAAGTTAAACAATTTAAAGGCAATGCTACCAAATACTAACAGAATGTATGTAAACTTCTGACCCACTGGGAATGTGATGAAAGAAATAAAAGCTGAAATAAATCATTCTCTCTACTACTATTCTGACATTTCACATTCTTAAAATAAAGTTGTGATCCTAACTGACCTAAGACGAGGAATGTTTACTAGGATTAAATGTCAGGAATTGTGAAAAACTGAGTTTAAATGGATTTGGCTAAGGTGTATGTAAACTTTCAACTTCAACTGTATATTTACCAGCAATATACCATAACATTTCACATTACTTAAGTTAACATGTATTTCACGTTTCTTAAAAAATATCAGGTGACTTTAAATTTAGTTATTGGCAGTTATTTTTACTTTTGCCCAGTTATTTTACTTCACCTGATTTTAACTGCGAGGGAAGTCGCTATGCATGTTTACAACCCAGTCCAACAACTTTTGTCTGTATTTGTGATAGGGACACAAACACAGTCAGGAGTGAAAACAATATGCCCTTGCTTGAGCTTTGCGCGCTGATGTAATAAAGTTAGACCCACTATAGTTACACTTTGTTTATTCAATATGGCTCCTGTGACTCCCCATCATGTTACAGTATAGTCATGGCAAAATTTAGGTGAAGTTGGATAACCAGGGAATTAAATAATGCATCACTTTATAGTGTACTATTCTCAGGAAAAGCATCTGAGCCTCAAATAAAATCTTTATACCACCAACCAAAACAGCATTCGATACAATTATCATGAATCATGACTAACTTTTCAGAACAGAAAGTTCTGAACCAGCATAGACTTTATGGTAGCTAAAATGTTGGTCTAGGCTGGGTTTTTAAGCAAGGCGTTGCTCTTTAATATCCCACTGAAATAATTGAATCAAATGGGCATGTAATCTAAAAGATTTAAATAAAAACAGTAGAGATTAAGCTAATTAAGTGGTTTAACATTTATTTATTTTTTTTACTTTTTTTTCCTGTGTGGAGAAAGTTCTGCATCCATATGGCTGGCATTACCTTTACACAGTCAGCAAGGCAAACTAAATGAACAATACTTTAATAATATTTTTGCATAGTTATGGTGATTTGAAACAATGAGTGAGTAATATGTTGTGTATTTAGCCTACTTGCTTCCCCGATTTGAATCAATTCTCACGTAAAAATACAGATTTTTAGCAAGTTTTGACATCACCATCTGTCCGCGCTGTCGCTGTTGGACCAATGAGATTTCAGCAGTGAGATTCAAATTTGCCGCTCGAATTTGCTTCGCTCTGCAGTTTGCTCTTTTCTCTGCTCAGCAACACATGAAAATCAAGCATCCTCTCTCCAAACTTCGAGGCATCGAACAGTCTCTACTTGAACAGGGTAAGAACTTTTAACTTGCGTACAACATTTCTTCCTAGAGATAAATTGGATTTGTTACAATAGCCTAACATTATGTGAATAGTTTTATGCCAATGCTAAGCAAGTAACGTTAGCTAGCCTTGATACCGTTAGTTAGTTAGTTAGTTAGTAACCAGCTAGCTAACGTTAGCTATAACATTAGCTCAGGCACTTGTTCGGCCAATGATAACATTAGCTTCCTAAATATTTGCAGCTTAGTATATGGTTGATCCAGTGCCACCGTTAGGAATCCCAGGGCCCGGGACAGAATCTGTCATGTAGGCCCCCCCAACCACCCACCACAGAAAAAGAAACGCTCACCCCATCATCAACATAAACGAAATAAGCGCTGAAATATAACGTTAACTTGTACAGCTTTTTATTATAACGTTACGTGCCAAACACATTCCCAGTTTTAATGTATTTTAAAATTTGTTTTCTTTCTGTGTAGGATAGGCTACCTAGGGTACGTGATTCATTTAACGTTATGCTATATGAGGACTTTTAATCACGTTGTATTGCTGTCACACGAACGGTTAAAGTGAAAAGAAAATAGGTCCGTATGAAATTCGTAAGCCTAGTCTCGGCCAACTTGTTGTTTATCAGAAGAGTGCATTGCCTGTAGCCTACCCCATTTACAATAATATATATATTTTTTAATTATTGAACTTTAATTGTGTATTTCAAAGGCATTCATTTAGTCTTGTGAATATAACAGAAAGTAATTAATAGTCTTGGGGTTTCATATTATTTCAGTAAGAGTAATATCTCTTACTGATATTGGGGGGTGGGACTAGATTAAGCTGTAAATTACACGGGAATAGTATGGAACACATGGTTGGCTAAATGGCTGTAAGTCAACAAGGGTCTGAGGTATCAAACAAGCCTTAAACCATCACTCTGCTGCCTTTTCACCCTTGTGTTTATGATGTATATGATGCGATGTACAGTACCAGTCAAAAGTTTGGACACACCTACTCATAGGTTTTTTTCCGTTATTTTTACTGTTTTCCACATTTTGGAATAGTAAAGACATCAAAACTATGAGATTACACAAATAAAATTATGCAAATTTATGCAAAAACCAAAAAAGGGTTAAACAAATTTTAAAAAAGTCTTAAATTTTTGATTCTTCAAAGTAGCCACCCTTTGCCTTGATAACGGCTTTGCACATTCTTGCCATTCTCTCAAACAACTTCTGTGGTAAACAGGTATTCCACAGGTAAAAAGGTGATGCCATCATGACTGTATAAAAGGATATCAAAAGACTCCTGATATCTTATTTCCAGGTACTCTTAGAAGCGATACTATAACCTCTGCATTTGAATGGATCTCTATGGGAATTGGGGGGTGTGACTAGATTTAGCTTTAAATTACACTGGAACAGTGTGGAACACATGGTTGGCTAAATGGCTCTAAGTCATCAAGGGTCTGACGTATCAAACAAGCCTTAAACCATCACTCTGCTGCCAGAAATACAGTAGATATGGATGGATCTAAAATATAAGACTTTTTTTATTTGTTGAACCCTTTTTTGGTTTTTGCATAATTTTATTTGTGTTATCTCATAGTTTTGACGTCTTTACTATTCCATGTGGAAAACAGTAAAAATAACGGAAAAAAACCTTCTATGAGTAGGTGTGTCCAAACTTTTGACTGGTACTGTATGTATATAATACAATGTATTATCCGCCGTAGTTAGCTTGTGCTTTAAAACTATTTATTTTTGTGAGGTCCCAAAAATGAATGGGAGTGAATGGGGAGCCTGACAGTCGGGGCTACCGGGGATACCGTTAACGGTCAAGCAGGGACAGCTGACGTTGCTAGTATTCACAATAAGCAAATATAATGGGATAGGCTCCACAAAATGACTTATGAAGGTGAAATATCCCTTTAAATAGAACAATAGAATAAGTGAAAATTGACCAAATTTGGTAGTATCTGCACGAAGGGGTTAAATGATAGCCTTTGTAATGCTACTGTGACCACTGTGATGCGCAGCACCTGAGATGCGTTGCACCTGCAGATGATTGCGTGACAATCAATCAATGACGAAGCTCTCTGGAAGTAGCATGTTTGTTTGCTTTAACTCTTTTAATTATTTGTGGGCAATAGTATTTTTAAAACACAAGAGATCTAAAAGTAAAACCTGGATCCTAACTCCACTAAATCCATCAAGCTCAAGCGATTTATAGACAAATATTTAAATCAACTCCAACCTGTTATGTCCGACAAAAAACACAGCTACCTACTCTGCGCAGCAAGAACGGGGAGCCTAATTCTAAAGTGCGGAAATTCAGCGAGAGGCATTCTTCCACGGACACAGACAATCTCTCATCTGATTTAATTATGGTTGATAAATACCTTCTACAATCCATAAAAAATATCAACGAGAAACTATCCGTGTTGGACTTGGTTCACAAGGACGTTGCAGACTTGAAATCCAGTCTCAAATTCAACTTTCAACAGATCAAGGACTTGGAAAGAAATAATGAGGAACTACAAGGTAATGTACAAACTTTAAATAATAAAGTCGACAACTTAGCCAAAGAAAACAAAATGCTTAAGGAATCTATGCTCGACATCCAATCTATGAGGGACAATGTGGTATTTCCCGGGATTCAGGAAACCCTAAAGAAAATCCAGAGTCTGCAATTAAGGAGTTAATCATACAAACACTGCAGCTCTCTACGGAAGCCCTGAAGTCCAAGGTGCTAAGCGCTATCTCGTTAATACAAGATAGTAAGTCGTTAATAAGAGTTCTCGTTTATACGAGATAACTTGTATAAACGAGAAAAATTATCTCGTTTATATGAGAGAATTTTTCTTGTTTATACGAGTTATCTTGTTTATACAAGATCATTTTTCTCGTTTATACGAGTTCTCGTTATTAAAACTCAGTAATTCGTTGATACGACTTAGTAAGTCGACATTTATACAACATAGTCAGACGTTTGTACAAGATATAACTCCGTTCTGAACTGATTTCAACGTGCATTTTAAGTGCAATTAAAGCTATTTTTGAGTCCTTGCTTGTGTAGGCTACTTTGTGCATCATTTGAACATGGGGACAAAACACTTTAAAATATAGGCTAATGTTACTCAAAAACCCGATTGTCGTCTGCGTTTTTAACTGCGTTGTGTATTGGATGAATGATACATCTATTATAGACATAATATTAGCTGCCAACATGTGGTGGTGTTTATAGTATTTTATTACAGATTAGGCTACATTTAATCTACAAATCGGTAACCTATTTTACAATGCAACTGTATCGGTAATAGGAAAGATGTGCTCATTCTCTTCGGTAGAATGATGATTAGTTTCTTTCTGGGTGCGGGAGTTTGGAAGACCAAATGTGACACAATAAAATAAATAAATAAGAAATTAAAGAGATAATGAAATAAATTAACATCTATTTATTATTTTACATCTCTTATTTATTTCATGGCGTATTTATTTCCACTCGTAGGCTATTTATTTCAAGGCATATTTATTTCAAGGCATAGTGCCTATTTATTTCAAGTCATATTTATATATATATTTTTAAACAATATGTTTATTAAGTTTTCCTTTTACCAAACATAGAAAAGTAAGCAAAGGAATTACAGCAGAATATTGACAGTAAAAGGAGCAACAAACAAAATAAATAAATTAAAGAAATAAAATGAATAAACATACAACAAATCAGAAAACAAAAAAAACAAGTAGTCTGATACAATATGATAAGGGATTGTTGGAAGAAGTCTTGTCGGACACACAGTCAATATTTCTCACCACCACAAGCTACATAAATCTATTATGATTTACACATTCCCAGAATCCCCAGTGTTAGCCAATAATTCATCCACTTTGCCTTGCTCAATAAAATCCAGAAATGGTTGCCAGACCATGTCAAAAATGTCTTGTTTACCCTTAACAATATAGGTTATCTTTTCCATTGATAGGCAAGAAGACATCTCTCTAAGCCAATGGCCAATACTTAGTCTGTCCACATTTTTCCAGGAGAGAGCTATTGAACATTTTGCTTGTAATGAACACATATCTATGAGTTTTCGTACTTTGTTTGATAGGTGAGGACTGGTTGGATATAAGCCCAGTACAAAAACCTTGGGGCAAAGAGATAAAGTTACTGACACCATTTGGGATATCATGTGGGATACCTCCTTCCAAAAATCTTTAATTTTTTCCAGTCCCATAAACAGTGAAACATAGTACCTATAGAGTTGTACTTGTTACATGTGCCTCGATTGTTACTGTTAAATGTATGTAACTTAGCAGGAGTTATAGAATTCTCATTAACCAATTGTATTGCAATAGTTTTAGCCGTGTGTTCACAGTCTGTGTCTGAGCCTTAGTACAAATCATACACCATTCCTCCAATAAAATAACCTCCTGAATATCTTCCTTCCAAGCCTTCAAATTGCCCTCAGAAGACTCACGAGAGCCAGATATCAGCATATTGTATATAGCTGTTATTTGTCCCTTTCCATTGCAATGAGTTAGGATTTTGCTCTCTAGGGTGGACAGAGGGGGTTCCGCTAAACTTATGTTCTGGGCAGCTGTGAAAAAGCTTCTTATTTGTAGATACACTGACGGACTTTAATTGTGCAAGTTTTTCGAATGGGTGTATTTTTACGGTAGCGATACTTAAGACATCTGAGTTTACTTCCCAGATTTAAAAAAGGAACGTATGCCTCAGTGCACCATACAACGATTGTCTCTCTTAACAATGTCTCCCGACTTTGGCCACTCCTTTATATCGCTCACACATGTGAGTTTAAAGTTATAGGGAGTGGCCAGTGAGCATTACTGGACACCAATGGCTACCTTAGGTTTTGGCTATAAAAGACAGACACAATTTGCGCCACCGTCAGTACGTGTCGCCATGCCGCGAATGAGTCAAGTTAGCCGTGACCAGGCCATAGGGATGCTGATGACAGGAGCGATGCAAGATGACGTTGCCAGATGGTTCAGGGTTGCTCCATCTACCATTAGCCGCCTGCAGAGACGTTTCCAGGACACTGGTGTGACACGTGATAGACCACGACCAGGACAGCCACGTGTTACAACATGAGCACAAGACCGCTATATCCGCACCACACACCTCCGTGACCGGTTCCGTGCAGCAGCACAGACAGCAGCAGAGACAAGGGGCCGCACTCGACCACAAGTATGCCCTCGGACTGTTAGCCCCCGACTCAGAGAAGAGGGTATACGACCATATCGCGCAAGGGTGGGTGTCATGCTGGACCAACGTCGAAGGCGCATCCGCTTGGAGTGGGCACGTATCCATTCCAATTGGAACAGAGACTGGCGAAATGCGAGGTGGCGTGACGTTATTTTTAGTGACGAATTGCAATTTCTGCTCTTCCGACATGATGGGAGGCGTCGGGTGTATCGCCGACGTGGGGAACGTAACGCTGAGCCATGCGTTGTGCAGCAGGACTGTTTTGGTGGAGGTGGCGTCATGGTTTGGGGTACCATAGGTCATGGCTGGAGGTCGGCACTGGTTTTTGTGGAGGGAGCATTGAACGCTTGGCGATATATCGACCTGATCCTACGCAACCATGTGGTACCGTACGTAACCCACAACCCTGGGGTGCTGTTTATGCAAGATAATGCCCGTCCTCACATCGCACGCATGTCCATGGACTTTCTGAATGAACATGGGGTAGATGTTCTGGATTGGCCGCCATATTCGCCCGACATGAATCCCATCGAGCACATCTGGGATATCCTGGGTCGCCGTATTCGCCGGAGACCAGCCCCGCCTCAAAACCTCATGCAGTTGCGTGTCGCCCTTCAGGAAGAGTGGGACCGTATTCCCCAAAGACAAATCAATGGTTTGCGTTAGGATCAACGCATTACAAGACGCAAACGGTGGCCATACGAGATATTGAGGGGTCATGACATGTGGACTGCTGTAGTCGCGGCAACTGGAGCAGTATCACCGTGAACTGTGGTCATTTCTTTCAAACAGATATAAATAATTGTAAAACTGTGAATAAAATTATTTAATGCATTTACTTGCGTCTGTTATACTGCGTACAATTTCATCTTGCGTAATTAAAGTCCGTCAGTGTATTTTTAAAAATGTTTCCTTGGAATATTGTATTTAACCATGAGTTCCTCAGCCGTTGCGGTGGTACAGCGGGACCATTTCATATGGGTTAATGCTATTGCTTTCTGCAAGCTACATCACACCATTCACCGTTGTACTCCGAGGCCGGTGCCCTGTGGGAGCGGCAATTGGCGGCTGCTCCCGGGTGGGGGGAGGGGCTTGGAGAGAATCGCTGCGTACAGAACGGCCCTGGGCGAGTCAGGAGCACGAAGAAGAGGACGTGGCACCCTCCTCCCAACTACCGGCTGACGGGGTTGTGTAGCGGCGATTCTCTAGCAGTTGCTACACGGGGGGAAATTGAATTAGAATAGGGGTTCAATTGGCTACCAAATTGGGAGAAAATGGGGGAAAAAATCTGAAAAAAAACATGAGTTCCTCAAAAGACATGAATACTTTATCTTTATATAAATCCATATCTTTGCTTAGTCCCTTGTTAGCCCAAGAAAGGAAACTCTGATTTCCCCATAGAGGGCTAAAGCATGACAGAGAGTGGGTTTCACCCAAATATCTCAGAGCTTCATACCTAACATTAATAGTATTAAGTACAAGTGGATTAATTGTATTTTTCCTCAGTTGTTTTATATTTTCAGAATAAATGTATAGATTGAGGGGTAGTTTTGGTGTTACTGAGATTGAGGGGTAGTTTTGGTGTTACTGAGGACATTTCAATCCCCATCCATGCGGGGAGAGCTTCAGAAGTAAAATAGTACACAGCAGAGCGAAGCTGAGCTGCCCAGTAGTACCACTGGAAATTCGCCAATTGGAGCCCCCCTCTGTCATATGGTAAATTGCCTACAGCTTCTATAAACGTTAAAGCGTTTAGATACATTATTATTAGTAAGGATTTCTGCAGTAGGATCCCTGGAGAGTAATTTAATCCACTTTGACATTTTAGTCATTTGGCAGACGCTCTTATCCAGAGCGATGTACATTAGTGCATTTTCCAACTTGAAACAAGTGCGTTAAAACAACCCTAAAAGGTAAATACGATTTCAAACACCAGGCGCAGTCAGTATGATTTTTTTATTTTTTAAATTTTTTTTGGGGGGGGGGGGTGGGACCACACGATATCAATCATTGGCGTGTACAACAGTAAGCCAATAAGTAACCTTAAGTATTAAACTAGCAGCTTGAACCACTTAAACAAGGATTCAGAAAAACACAATCAAGGGAGGTCACAAGGAGGTAGGGAGGGGTGGAGAGAGGTGCAGCTTGAAGAGGTGAGTCTTCAATCTGCGCTTGAAGGTGGTCAGACTTTCTGTTGTTCTGACCTCCACGGGGAGCTCATTCCACCACCGTGGGGCATGACAGACAGACGTCGAGACTGGGTGCTAGTATGAAGTGGGGGGGGGGGGGGTACCAGTCGTCCTGAGGAGGCGGAACGCAGGGATGTGGTAGGTGTGTAGGGTCTGATGAGCTTTTGGAGGTATGGAGGGGCTGATCCTCGGACTGCCTGGAAGGCGAGCACCAATGTTTTGAATTTAATGCGAGCCATCACAGGTAGCCAGTGGGCTAAATATTCTACACACTAGAAACGGGTCGGCGGACACTGCGATCCTGTCGTTGGACGCTGAGAAGGTCTTCGAGAGTGGCCATACCTCCTTGAAATGTTAAAATGTTTTGGTTTTGGGGATAATTTACAAAATTACAAAATTTACACTTACAAAAATTATCCCCAAAACCAAAACATTTTAACATTTCAAGGAGGTATGGCCACTCAACCCTGTCGAAGACCTTCTCAGCGTCCAACGACAGGATCGCAGTGTCCGCCGACCCGTTTCTAGTGTGTAGAATATTTAGTACTCTCCTAACATTATGAAAGCCTTGTTAGCCTTTTATGAAACCGTTTTGATCACTACCCACAACATCTGGAAGGAAACCCTCCAGTCTCCTCGCCAGTACTTTGCAGAGAATCTTAGTGTCTGGTTTAAAAGTGAAATGGGGCGGGAGGATTCACAGTTTTCCAGGTTTTAGGAGCAGAGTGATCAGGGCCTCTCTCAGGGAAGGGGGCAGGAGACAATTTTCGTATGACTCCAGAAGAAGTGCACATAGTTTGTCTCTAAACCTTTTGTAAATGTCAATAGGCAGCCCATCAGGGCCAGACGCCGTGCCCGCCCTCATATTACCAATTGCATCGGAGATTTCCCCCATCATCAGTTCACCATCGAGAATAACCTTAGCTTCGTCAGAAACACTGGGAAACTTTAAGCCTTCTAAAAAATGTACCTGGGTGTCTGTTTCAGAAGGGTACTCGGACAAGTATAATTTCTCGTAAAAAGATTTAAAAGTATTGTTTATCTCCTGAGGGTCCACTGTCACAGCTCCCTTCACATCCTGAACCTTGTTTCAGAAGGGTACTCTGACAAGTATAATTTCTCGTAATTTTCTCCAAATGATCACTGAGTAGAAGTCCAAACAAATTGTACAGGACGAGGACCCCCAACCCGATACAGTAAATACATTTTATAGCAGATTTTACCAGGGGGGCCGCCAGGGATTTTGGCCCCCATGAAAAGATATATCACATTGGGCCCCACCACCCCACCACCACAGGCCACGCCAACCCTGCGC
Organism: Synaphobranchus kaupii; assembly: GCA_029718625.1. NCBI lineage: Eukaryota > Metazoa > Chordata > Actinopteri > Anguilliformes > Synaphobranchidae > Synaphobranchus > Synaphobranchus kaupii. The sequence goes on along the minus strand of CM056376.1, from coordinate 61,486,504 downwards.
AATTACTGTAACCACGCCATTCAAATCAACATAAATATTGAGCTTAAAATGCCAGTTTAAGCTTAAATAAACGTATTATGGACAATAACTGTCCTTATATGTAATTATAATGCGATATAAGGACAGTTTTGGCGGCTTTTATACTCACATTTTCCCAACATTCGATCAATGATAAGAGTAGGACTGTGAGGGCACCGAAAACAGATCAGCGCAGCCAACATTGTTCTATTCAGTAGTCTCGTGTCATTACTTGATCAACTGTCACAATTTTGAAAGACTGTCAGGTCAATATTTTCACTGGTCACTGGGTATATCCCGCCTTATAAACTTAAAAGTTGAAAGGTTTAAACTGATTTTGAATATTGACATGTCAGGCTCCAATCACGTTTAGTATGACGAGCGTGCCGTAACGATTAATTAGCAAATAACAATGCTGAATACTTCTGATGTAATTTACATAGCAACTGTATGCCCAGATCAGAGGGCATCATTGCCCTCAGAAGGTCTCATTGACAGTGGCCAAGGGAAATCGATGACGATTCAGAAAATATATAACTTTTAAAGATTTAATTCCATCTTCTATTGGGACTTTTGCCGTTTATCGAGAGTGTGTCAGAAATTTTCGGTGCCACTGACTGACCACAATCGAACAATTTCACTTTTACCATTCGATTGAATGAGTAACGTTAGAAATCAATTTTGTATGGGTTAATGCTATTGCTTTCTGCTAGCTACATCATTCTAGCCTCTAATGGGGATCAATAAAGGCTAACAATACACTAGCACTTACTTTATCGGATCAAAAACGTCTCCGACATAAAAAAAGCCAAGTTACTCACGCATAGCCTACAGAGCGCTGTCTATAAGTCCTTCATTCCAACTTGCAAAAACTAGGCCTGCCTGTAAATGTATTGATATCAAAATGTGGCCAAGTTGCAACTAACAATATTGCCTATCGTAGCTCACACTAAATGAACTAGCTCTACTCTATTCCAAAGCAATGCTATACAAACGTTCCTAAATTATTGAATGCAACTTGGCCCTGTGTTTCTTCATCTGTCATTTGACATTTACAGTTTTAATGACCACACGTTAAGATGAAAAAACACAGGGCCAAGTTACATGAAAGAATTTAGGAAAGATTGGATAGCACTGCTTTGGAATAGATCTAGTTTAACCCCTTTATGCAGATGCCTAGTGACCTTGCCGCCGGCTCCAAGATTTTGCTCAACTGAGACATTCGTTGCTCCTGCAGCCAAACTGTTAGTGGAAATCACAAACTCTGTGTTTTACCTTTATTGGTAGACGATTCGTGATGATTTCTGCTGAATACGGAGTTTCTAAGTGTCACTATTTTCCCGTAGCAAGTCCATTTAACAAGCAAACCCACACCCAGTCTATACGAAACCATGTGTTGACATAGTGGACAATAGCGTCTATGTGTGGGTTCATAAATATACTTATTCATTATATAAAATTTGAATTCCGTCATAGCAACAAGATAAACCCAAAAAAGCTGTGTAAATCCATGCTCACTCAAATGCAAAATAAACACATGAAATTATTGTCTCATTATACCACGTATTCAACTATAAATATCTTCTACTAAATATGAAATAAATATACAATCCTACCATTTTTTTGTTTTGTTTTGCACAGAGATGTTCCTTTAAAATTCAGTGGTCATTTATTGTCTGGTTCAATCCGTTTGAGAAATATACAACACTTTATACCGCTATTACACTATCTGAAACGTTGACTCATAACACCCCCCATGCCCTGCAAGCCTGTCTCATTCATTACAGTTCATTCTGGTCTAATTGTCGACTCTTTTATCCAATAACATAAATTATAACCTTAACAACGGTATATGCAATGTCATATTGGGTGCTTTGAACAATTAATTGCAGCCCAGCGTAATGGCAGTTTTCGTTTTAACGGTCTACTATTACGCAAGCTCTACAGAAAACGCATTCCTCGACTGGAGTTTTCCCTTCCTGATGTGTAAGTTCAACCTCCCGAAATTTTCCCACGTAACCCCCCTGCTGAGGTCTCTCCACTGGCTGCCAGTTGCAGCCAGGATCAGGTTCAAAGTTCTGACCCTGGCCTACACTGCAGCAAATAGGACAGGCCCCGCCTACCTGCAGGACTTAATCCAGAACTATGTTCCTGCTCGACCACTTCGCTCTTCTACAGCAGGGCGACTGGCACTTCCCCCCCTCCGTGTCAAAGGCTCTCGCTTGTCCCGACTGCAGAGTTTTTCCACATTAGCACCTCAGTGGTGGAATGAACTTCCCATTCCCCTACGTTCTACTCCAACCCTGCCTGCATTCCGTCGAGGCCTGAAGACACACCTCTTCAGACTCCACCTTGACTGATATCCTCACCTAGGAATATCAGTTCCCTGTTCCCTGTGTTTTCCTGTTTGTTTATTATAGTTTATAATAGTATTTGGAATGGTTTATAATAGTATAGTTTATAATAGTATTTGGAATGGTTTATAATAGCATAGTTTATAATAGTATTTGGAATGGTTTATAATAATATAGTTTATAATAGTATTTGGAATGGAAGTGTGGTGTTGCTGATTTGCCCACAGCTTACTGTGAACTACAGTCAATGTTCATTGCTAGGGATAGCTGCTACATTATGCAAAGGATGTGCTTTGCCTTGTCTGTTCTGTAATGATGATGATGTCTCTGTACGCACTTACTGTACGTCGCTTTGGATAAAAGCGTCTGCTAAATAAATGTAATGTAATGTAATGTAAGTAGTACTGCTTCTAAAATGCGGTTGGTCTCACTGGCTACATATGTGTTAGTTTTTCCACTCGAGCACTGTCATGTCCAATATGATTGATAGACCTATTGTTATTTTCGCATTTTGAGTGCATTTCACATACTGTAGTGCAATCGTTAATTTTATGTAGGCTACCGATTTTCATTGAAGATAGAACATTTGGCAGCATTTTGCAAATACTATTTTATTTTCATGCTATTGTACATAATATAGGCTATGGCGTATATACTTGTCACTTAGGGCATGGGAAATGCTCATTCCAATTCACTGTGTGCTGATATGTGGTAGATTAATGTAAAATTTGGTTCTTGGAGTCATTATGAATAGGAACATAAAAAAATAAAAAAATAAAAAACTACAGAAAAATGCAGTCCTGGGATAAAAGTATACATACTGTAGAGTACAGGTAAAAGTGATGTTTTATTGAGGTACATGAGTGAATGATTAGGCTACATATTTAGGTGTATGTAACACTGTGCTATCAATGTTTTTATCCTAAACCATCAGAAGGGACAAACGTATATGCTCTATAATGGACAAAACAAATTTTATTCATTTTATGACAGGTTTTGGATAGGGTTTTGGACCCATAGATATCGACCCCCCTATACTTATGAAAAGATAATATTCTCACTTGAAAATGGTGCAAAAGTAAGTTTTATGAGCCAAAACTATTGATTTTTAATAAATATATCTTTTTTATTTAGAGCAGTGCACAATTTAGCCATTTGGATATATTTGGTGACACTAATGGATAGCAGGGTACACTGCCTATATTTTGCATCATAGATTTTTAATAGTTCTGCATATCACCCTCAGATTTTGCACACTTGTGGACACATAGTTTATGATCCAGAAATGCATAGATTGACCTGTTTCACATATGTAGCTCTCGGTATTTCATTGCAAACTAAAGAAAAACAATGTTTTTTTTAAATTTTTACAAAGTTTCTTTGCATTTGTGGCACGTTATTTTGACTTAAACCTTTCCTTAAAAGCACCTGCAACAGCTGAGAATAAGCTACCAATGGCTTCCGTCTCACCTTAGAAAATGCCAAATTAGCCTGCTTGTTTAACGAATTTCGTTCGATTATGCAATGAAGCATTGTCAAACATCAATTCCATGAGGATGTTCTCATGGAGTTCTCGAAGTTCAAGCTTCATCCGAAGTTCATTACCTGCATTCTAATATTGATTAATAACATAAATACCGTTATTTTGCCTTAATGATGACACTAAATACAATAAAGCTGTCAAGTTGGCAACCCATAGGTTCACGCATATTTTCGATTGTTTTATAATGTCCTGCTCATGGAAATGTGACCAACCTGTTATACTGGTAGTGTATTTTTTAAAAACAATCCACTTTCCCAGGAAGACCGTGAAAAGTGTGACTTACAGCAGGGGAAAAAGACCTGCTCCTGCATGAAGTTAAAGCGCACATGCAGAAAATGGCATTAAAATTAATTGTGAATTAATTACGTAACGTGCTGCAAAATTGTTTTCATTTCTAATTAGACGCTTTGTAATGGGGAGTGTAAGGTTCAGAGAAGCGTAAGGATTGCTAAAAGCGTATTTAGAAAGATACGCCACAAAACGCGGAATTAGCCACCATAACACGGCGGTAATTGGAGTTTGGGCTCCATAATAGTACGTGGCATGTGTATAGGAGGATTTTGTGCTTGTGCAACTGGGGGAGCATTAACTGCCACAGAAAGTCTATGGAGGCTCTCCGTTAGCCTTTGCAGGCAGTCTCCCTGGTTCTGTATTTGTTCCATCAACTGACTTTGTTGAAGTTGCAGCATGAAAATAGCCTCCTCAGAGATAACCTTTGTAGCGCCCTGGCTAGGCACCGTTTTGTAAGTTTCCCTAGAAATCGCTGGTTCTTCCATACGGACTTCGATATTCTGTAATGGGGAGTGTAAGGTTCGGAGAACCAAACGCGACTGATAAGGATTTCTAAAAGCGTATTTAGAAAGATATGCCACAAAGCACGGAATTAGCCGCACCAGGACTGGGGTAACACAGCAAAACTTCCCTAGCACAAGGCAAAATAAAGCAACCTCCAAAAACTGAGGCGATCTCGATAAACAGCGAGAATAACTAACAAAACAACCTCACGCACTAAATAATTAGGCGTAACAAGAGGTAGTGAAACAAAACAAAAGAAACGCCCTGTAAAAATGGGCAAGAGAATGAAAATGAAACTAGAACCTGTTACCTACAGCTCTAGGTGAAAACGAGCTGAACAAAAAGGTAACTGGCAGAAGAGTACAAAGGATAAAGAGAGAAAGGAAAGAAAAAGACTAAAATAAATCTTTCTCCTAACTCTAAACCGGACTTGCTGCGTTTCCTATTCGTAAGAACCAGAAATGCAGCGACCGAATCTTTTACCTTACCGACTTTGTTTTCAACATAGCAAAGACAATATCGAAGTGCGGAAATGCGGAAGTCCTGCTGTATTTATAGCCGACAGGAAACGCAAAACAGGTGCAGAGAATAGGGCAAAACACGAATACCGGAATGGAGGCAGAAAAAATCAGATAGAGAAGATTTAGGGTGTGTGTGCAAGCATTTAGATGTTATGTACAAGCTTTTTCAGTTTTTTTTAAATATAGCCTACACAACAATAATATTTCACATTGTAAATCTTGATATGTTTAGTCATGCTTGTGCGCGCCCCTGTGTGTAACAGACAGGAGGGTGTACGCGCGTTATGCACACGCCAATGTAGACGCACTTATATGCGCTGTTAAAATAACATGCAAACAACTGCGACATGACTTTAGACCAGGGCCGTGTCCGAATCAGCACTCTTCCACACTGTTGAGTAGCCTTGGTGAGTAGATAGGATGAGAAAGTCGTAGAGTATGCAAATTATTTTCAAATTGCAGTATACTTCAAACACCCGGATGACACACTTACTTCCGGGGTTTCACTGAGTACATTCGGGAGCACACTTTTCAAGAAGTACACAAACATTTTGGTCACATGAATATGACGTTTTAAAAAAGTGAGGCGCAGCTTCGCTGATGTTTTCCTTCAACTACAACAAAAACAACACGTGACATGGCAGCGCAAGAGTGGGGCGCAGGGTTGCCAGATCTTGTAAGACTTTCCAGCCAAATGGAGACTCAAAACTAGCCCAATTTATAGGCTATTTTAACTGAAACCAATGTATTTTAAATAGAAATCATCATGTTTTTACTTTTTAAAATAAGTGCGTGCTTTGCGAATTTTCATTTTTACCCGTGACTGCACTTTGAAAGTATCCCAATTTAGCTGTAAAACCGCGGACATGGCAACACTGGTGGGACGTCTTGACCTGCTTACGACATTTCCACAGTACGGTTTGGAAATAGTATAGCGGATATTTTTTGCGTCCTGCTAAACAGTGCACATTAAACAGCACACTTCTGCCAGTGCACTCTTCGCAGGAGACAGGGCGCAGTAGATAGAGCTCTGATTCGGACACAGCCCAGGTTTTCTGCTGGCTGAAGAAATGCCAAAAATGATCCTGGCCACTCCTCATCTTAAGACCAACCCGCCCAGGTCACTTGCAATGGGTGCAAGATGACTTGGTATTTAAACGACGTGAGCGCTAGGCGATATAATAAACCCTCCGCCAGGTGTAAGATAGCAAAGACACTTGCGTTTGGGTTAGCGCGGGGTGTAAGATAGGGCCCCTGGATTTATAAAGCCTTAAACAGAGCACCCCCTAAATAGGTGAGAATTGACCAAATTTGCCATCTGCACAAAGGGGTTAAGTAGTGTGAGCTACGAAAGGCAACATTGTTAGTTGTAAATTTTGATATCAATACTTTTAAAGGCAGGCCTAGTTTTTGTAAGTATGACTATGAATGCGTAACTTGGCATTTTTTACGTTTGGTGAGATCAGATATACAACATAAAAGGTTGTATAGTTTACATTTTATACAGCTACCCCACAAATTACCCCATACAACACCTTTGTATACAAAGTTGGTACAGGACTTTAGAAAACATAGCATTATGTTTATTGAGTGTTTATTATTTAATCAAAACAAATTAGGAAACATCATATTGGGCCCTATCTTACACCCGGCGCTAAGCGGCGGAAACGCAAGTGTGTCTGCTAGTTTCAGACGGGTGGAGGTGTCATTTTAGCGTCCAGCGCTCACGTTGTTGAAATAGCAAGTGGTTTTTAGATGAGGGTGGTCTTAAGATGATTTTTGGCATATTGCTATCTTGAGGCAGCAAAAAGCGTTTGCGCTAAAACCACCACAAACCTGGTCAGTGTTATTTTAACTGTGCAATATTAAGATAGTAATATGCGTCTACATAGGTGTGTGTCATGTCGCTGTTGTTTCAATGTTACTTTAACAGTGCAATATAAGTGCATCTACATAGGCGTGTGCACAACGCGCATACACCCTCCTGTCTGTTACACACAGGGGCGCACACAAGCATGCATAAAAATATCAAGATTACGATGTGAAATATTATTGTGTAGGCTATATTAAAAAAAAAGCATAATAATAAAAGGGTCCATCGGTCAAAGACCACATACCTGTCCCTCAGCAAAGGGGAATGCTGCCTTAAATTGCTTTCATCCCGCCAGATTTGAACAAACTCAAATCATCTCCTGGCAGCTGAGCTGGAGATGAATGCTGGCCCTATATGCACTCCCCAGTGCTGTGAAATTAACGGCTGCCTAGTCCAACATGCCAATGAATACATTCAAGTCCCCATCACACCTGTCAGCTAAGAAAGGATAAAACAGGAGTTGGCGGCGAACTTTGGGTTTCCTGGGGTTCTGCCCCAGCAGAGAACGCTGTTATTATTTGAAACGTAAGGGAGCCCACTCCATCAACATCCAGGCAATGTGCGATGCTACGTATAACGTTACACGTGTATTCGCAATTAGCCTATCCTGGATCAAGCTATGACTCTGTATTGGCCAATAGTTCCTGCAATCTTCCAGGAGGACAATTTTCTGTTAGGGGGAAATAGATAAAACATGCATAAAAATATCTAGATTACACCGTGAAATAGGTATTATATATTTTCACAAAAATAAAACATTTTCTCTCCAGGAAAAGAGGCATGTTGTCCCTGGAATCACAAGAAAGTGGGCTTGCTTTAAGGCATTAAGCTACCACGAAAAACACATTGGTCATATTTCCATAAGTAGGACAATATAATACAAAAAAGGAAAATATGAATAAACCTATGGGTTCCCAACCTGACAGCTCTGTCTTGATGATCTTAGCGCATGGTCTAAAGCGCATGGCGCAAGTGCACTTAGGGCGTGTCCAACTACACTTTTGGTAGTTAGAGGGTGCATATTTTGAGCGCAAAGTAAGGCTCAAGGTTCAAATGGGCTGAACTTTGCCTCTTCATTAATTATAGTATAATTGAAAATGATGCAAAAGTGAGTTTTATGATCCAAAACATTTGATTTGTAGTTAAATATATCATTATTTTATGATTTAGAGGAGTGCACAATTTAGCCATTTGGACAGATTGGAGACACTAATGGACAACAGGGTACACTGCCTATATTTTGCATCATAGCTCTTTAGTAGTTCTGCATATCATTCTCAGAGTTTGCACACTTGTGGTCACAGAGTGTATGATCCAGGAAATGTATACCTGTTTCACATATGTAGCTCTCTGCTCTCTCGTGTTTTTTTGTTGTTGCATTTTTCCAAAGTTTCTTTGCAATTGCGGCACTTTATTTTGACTTAAATTATGAAAACAAACAAATACAAAGTTTGTATTGTAAATGGTAAAACTGTCTTGTTTCATTTAAGCCATTTGCCAATGGTGCAAATTTGTCACACCTGGGGCCCTATCTTACACCCGGCGCAAAGCGGCGCTAACCCAAACGCAAGTGTCTTTGCTATCTTACACCCGGCGCTAGGTTCATTATAACGCCTAACGCTTACGTCCTTTAACTAGCATGTATTCTTGCGCCCATTACAAGTGAACTGGGCGTGTTGATCTTAAGATGAGGAGTGGCCAGGATTATTTTTGGCGTATTGCTATCTTGAGCCAGCAGAAAGCGCTTGCGCTAGAACCACCACAAACCTGGTCTAAAGTCATGTCGCAGTTGTTTACATGTTATTTTAACGGTGCATATAAGTGCGTCTACATAGGCGTGTGCACAACGCGCGTACCCTCCTGTCTGTTACACACAGGGGCGCGCACAAGGTTTTTTTCGATAGCCTATGGTTAAAAACAGAGATAAATGTCATCATGTTAACTGAATTGTAACCTTAGCTATTCTTCGTCCTTCATATTTTTTAAATTACAGTGACAAGGTTTCCATACCCTCAGCTTATTAAAACCCCGCTGATTTCACCTGTTATTCCATAACTGAACATAAGATTTTAAAGAGAACTAAGCGGCTAATTAGAAACAAAATTTGCAGCACGTTACAAAATTATTTTACAATTAATTTTAATGCCATTATCTGCATGTGCACTTTACAGGAGCAGGTCTGTTTCCTCCGCTGTAAATCGCACTTTTCACGGTCTTCCTGGGAAAGTGGATCGTTTTAAAGCATTACGCTACCAGTAAAATAGGTTGGTCGCATTTCCATAAGCAGGACATTATAAAATAAGGGAAAATATGCTGAACCTATGGGTTGCCAACCTGACAGATTTATTATATTTAGTGTCATCATTAAGGCAAAATAACGTTATTTATGTTAGTAATCAAAATTAGAATGCAGGTAGCCTAATGAACTTCGGATGAAGCTTGAACATGAGTTCATTGCATAATCAAACGAAATTTGTTAAACAAGCAGGCTAATTTGGCGTTTTCTAAGGTGAGACGGAAGCAATTGGTCGCTTATTCTCAGTTGTTGCAGGTGCTTTTAACAAAATTTAACCGCATATATTTTGTAAACAGCACTGTCAGGAATTACCGGGAACTCATAATGGTTAGCCCGAATAATATTGATCATAGGCTACTATTGATCCATATAGCCTATTCCTTGATCGCACTAAACACGCACGAGCATGTCTGTTTCGCCATCATAAGCAATCCGCCAAGGTGGAAAAGCAGGCTTTCAAAGGGAATGGGATATAACATTTTGATTGGTTTATTGCATGTCACACCCAAGACACACCTATAATTAATGAAGAGACTAGGTTCAGCCCAGTTGCACCTTGCGCTGTGCTTAGCGCCCAAAAAACACACCGTTAAAATAGCAAAAGTGGACTTGGACATGCCCTAAATGGACTTTAGGGCATGCGCCAAGATCGCCAAGATAGGGCCCCTGGAGTTATAAAGCCTTAAACAGAGCACCCCCTAAATAGGCGAGAATTGATCAAATTTACTATCTGCGCGAAGGGGTTAAGTGACAAGTATAGCCCAGGAAGGTACTAAGCCTATTGCCTATTAATAACAAAAAACTACATTTTAAGTGGGAAGTTATAGCTTGGTCTAGGTTTGGTCAAAAGCCGCAAAAGACAGGAAATTCAAATGAGTACCACCAAGCCAAACTTCAGCTCTCTACACTACCAGGGATTTCCAGTACTCAATTTTTTATATCTGACTGCTATACAGTTCTGTAGCTATGTTGCTCTACTGTATTTCAAACAACGTGTACTCATCACTGGGCAGATTGATTCAAACCTTCTCTCAAAGAGCCTAATTCATACTCTTAGAGTATGTACTGCCACCCATGATAGTGACCTGTACAAAAAGGCTTTGTATTTCCCTACTGAAGTTTTGTGTAGGCTCTATTCCTCTTATGCTTTTTACCAATATTGATAGCTAGCGAACATTAATTCATTAATTAATCATATTGGTAGGTAGTTTTTGAAAGGTGGATCTAAATCTTTCAGTCTGCTTACATTTCAAATCCCTTTTAGAAGTATTCTAAAGCTATATGGGTAGATGTATTAGAATTGTATGCTGTGATTGCATTATGTTGGTCAATGTTCACCTATACTGTTTTTATTTCTACCCTTTGAAGTTCACTATGTATGACATATTAGGACAATTACGCCTACATGTTATGCTATGACTGAAATCTTATAGACTACTATACTACTCTGTATGCCAACAGTGTATGGTTTCATATATTTCATACTATTTAGCTCTACATGAGTCATTTTCATGGGTGGCGGCATAAGCCTAGGCCAGTATAGGCTACTCCGTGTATGGATGATTTTCATCTGCAAATTAAGAGTAGAATTTATGATTTATGATGGTAAGTCACAATGAAAACCCGCTGTATTTATGCACTCCAGCAGCAAGTGATATTTAGTTTTCAAGTGTGTACACAGTCTTCTGTGTAAAATAATCAGCATCACATACATAAATAGTTATTGTGCTGCCCTTAATGTACGAATGTGCATTTTTAGATCTATAGCCTATGTCTAAACCAACTCTAGTGGGGCTTCTATCACCCTTACCGTTTTGAAGAGTATGAATCAGGCTCTTTGAGAGAAGGTTTGAACCAATCTGCACAGTGATGAGTACATGTTGTCTGAAATACAGTAGACCAACATAAGAACTGTATAGCAGTCAGAAATAAAAAACGGAGTACTGGAAATGCCTGGTAGTGTAGAGAGCTGAAGTTCGGTTTGGTGGTGCTCATTTGAATTTCCTGTCTTTTGCAGCTTTTGACCAAGCCAAAATTCTTTTTTGTTATTAATTCCCAGTGTTTTTTCTCCAGGAGGTGTCCATTTCTTTAAAAAATTTAATCATCATAACTATTGTTACACATCCACTTGAACGTTGAATAAACATAACTGAAGATTACTGCCAATAAACACATCCACTAGAAAGTTCAATTCAATCAATGGTCCGCGAGAGCACCCAAATAGACCAAAATAAGACAAAATAACATTACGTATATCATAACACATTGGAAATAAAACAGACTGAATCATGACAAACAAGAACAGATATATTGTAGTTAAATTTTATTTTGAGCATTTTTCAAATTGGATAACGAATCTGTCCAAAATTCTACTTTGCTTTAACCCTATTAACTTCGGCCCACTAGAGGCAATTTTCACCCAGTGTCTACTACTCTCATTTAAAGGTTTACTATGTAGTTTCAGAACACTAGATGGCAATATTGAGCACGTAGGAGAAAAGGGCTCCCCGAAAATCGCTTATCACGTGTTCTTCTCAGATGCGCACGGCGACGCACGAGCATTGTGGTGACGTTTCACACATATTTTCTCTGACCGTGGACTCAATTCAATTCGCTTTATTGGCATGACAAGACATTGAATCTGTATTGTCAGAGCATACTGCATTAAAACAGTCAAAGACATACATCTAACTCTGAACAATACAAAACAGCAAAGACTAGAAACGAATGAACAGTAACCATACACTTTTCTTTGATTATGGATTTAGAAATAACAATAATGTAAAATAATAAAGTACAATTAAAAATAATAATAAATATCAATAGAAATGATAATAATGATGAGAACAACAAATATGATCTTATAAAGTGAATATAATAAATATAAAAAATTTAAATTGCTTTATAATGATCTCTGTCACTCACTGTCCCTAAGACGATGGCAGGCAGCTATATATTGTGCTGCCAGTTCACAGCACGTCCTCTCCTCTCCTAAGAGGATGGGGAGTTCTTGGATGTCTGTTAAATTTTTTAATTGAGGGTATCTCTGATTTATTTTGGGAAAATATTTATTTCTGATTTGATTGTATTTTTCGCATTTTGTGATAGTGCCGCTCCGTCTCAACTTCGTTGAGATGGCAATGTTTCTCCTCCCGGAGTCTGTTGACTATCACGGTCACTCTGATCAAGCCGTCCTCTTCCCCTGGCCCTGCCTCGCCCACCACGAACACGATTGTCGCTTTGGATAAAAGCGTCTGCTAAATGACTGTAATGTAATGTTTATGTAATGACTGCCCCTCACCCTTACTCTGGGGCCGCGACCACTGGATGTTGATGGCTACAGAATGAACCGAGCAGAATTACAAAATTATGATTTATAATTATTTTATGAAAATGAACAGTGGTCAAATTTACAGAGCAATAGCTAAGATTACTAACTTATATGATTTGAGCATGTAACGTAGTCTCCATTTACATGATCAAGGTTTGGTCAAACATGATAAATAGACTATTGTCAACAATAAACAAACATCACAACAATAGATAGCCTTAGCTATCGATAGCTGCTACGTTATGGGAAGGATATCTGTTCTGTAGTTACTTCGATGACGTTTCTGTATGCACTTATTGTATGTCGCTTTGGATAAAAGCGTCTGCTAAATGACTAATGTAATGTAATGGGCGCTATTTCTATAATGATATTGTTACCTCCTCGGCTGAAAACATATTGCTAATGAGTAAGGGCAGAAACATACCTCACGCAAATAGCTACGTGAACGTAGACGCTTCGAGCTACGCGAACAGTTTTTCTTTTGCCATGACATTTGTGAAAAACAAACCAGAGGAAAGCACAGATAGAACAAGAAAGTTGTTTACTGTTGTTGCTGCTATAGCGTCCCTTGCTGCAACGCTCTGGTCTTTCACAAAAAAAAAAAAACTGCGTGACAAGCTCTTAGAACGTTCGTCCACGTTCGCGTATTTGCGTGAGGCATGCTTTGGTCCTAAGCTAAAATAAGAGTTTACCTGGAAGCCTGCCCATTTGGCCTGGCCATGTCAATCAAATGAGCAGGAACCGCCCATTCATGACGTTTACACCATTTTAGCCGTTTCTGGCTTTAACAATGGCGGTGGGATGTCAACAGCGTAACATTCAAAACATTAACAAAGAAACACTTTGCGAACGACTTAGGAGGTAGAAAATACATTCAACATGTTTATTAGACCTTAAGTCTAATATACAATGTTTTTTGGGGAGAAAATTTGAATGTAAACAAAGAACAAGTTGTTTACAATGAAACTACATAGTATACCTTTAAGTGTCAATATTTTAATAGCTATTCACTACACATCCATAGTTTAAAGCTCAAATTGAAGAAGAGGTTGTACCATTCAGAAATACATACAGTTGTGAAAAAGTAAGCACACCCTCAAATGGTAGCCAGTTTTTTTGACACATCTGGACACAAGTTTATTTTATTTTAATTTCAACCATATTGACTGATTAAGGTAAACTAATTCAACAAATGATGCTAAAAAAGTTGCCTTTGGAATGACTTAAGCAATTGAAATGAATATAAATGCAAATTCCTCATGAGGAAAAAGTAAATACACCTCTACCTTTAGTATCAAAATATATGTTGTTGTTTTCTCCTGACTTATTTTTCCATAGAGTTCAATAGGAAAATGAGTCAGGACGAACAACCCTTAAAGTGACCCAGGTCTTTTTCCCGTAAATCACTCTTTTTGCAGTCTCATTAAATTCGCCATTATATTAGCAATCCGCCAAGGTGCAAACGCAGATGACTTTTAAAGGGAATGGGATATGACATTTTGATTGGTTTCTTGAATGTTACCCCCAAGTCACACCTATAATTAATGAAAAGACTAAGTTCAGCCCATTTGCAACTAGCAAAAGTGGACTTGGACACGCCCTAATTGCCGTGCGCCATGCGTTTTACACCAAATGCTAAGATCGTGAAAATAGAGCCCGTAGTGTCAAGATGAAAAAATAAGGTTAACTGGTTTTTAAGAGACGTCAGACACCGAACCGGGTCAAATCGGTCAGGGTTAAACAAGCACTTGTGTACATTTAAGTAATACATTTTAGAATAATACCACTACTATACTGAATATAAATTGTCAGTGGAATATTATTCAGGCATTTATTGCACAAATTTTAAGATTTGTCAGGGCATTTTCCTTTGCCCCCTATATTTCCTACGATGTGTTATGCTATTAACTGTGTTTTTAATATACATGGATTAAATATTGGTTTTCCTTATCCGTTTTAGGGTTAATTATTTGTGCGGTTCTGAATAAAGTATTCAGCATTCGGCTACTGGCACACCCCTAATATATACACATCAGTGGCGGCTGGTGGGTTTGGAAACGGGAAGACAGAAGTGCTCAAAAGAGGGAGGTCCGGGCGCACGGCCCCCCAGAGATTTTTTTTTTGGTGCAAAAATTACCCCTAAAATAACCCCTAAAAGTTGATAAAAAATGAGACTTAGAATGTTCATCTTGGTGATGTCTTAGATGGAAAAAACAATGAAAGATATAACTAATTGTAATTAAAATTGGCTTGTTAGCAAACACTGGCTAACAATCCTGTGTCGGAATTTTGGGGTTTTCTTCAGAGAAATGTGAATACTATAATTGGGATGTCTCATCACTAGGAGGACACTGTAGGTAGTTCATCGTTGAAATGAATGATGTGTATTAGCTGGTCAGCTGCTTGCTTCCCGTTACATCACGTACATGAGGAAGGTGCTCCATTCGTTTTAAAATAAGTTAATTATCCTTCCAGCTTATATTTCCTTCATATCAAAACAGCCATGCGTTTATGTTTTGTTTCAACATATTTAACAAACGGCTTTGTTTTCTACATCAATGCCAGCTAAGATATAGGCGGACTTAATTAGTTGCAATAACCATGGAGATAACTGTTATCTACCGATATAAACTCAACCAATTCTAAATCATAACTCACTTTTGGTGGAAATGTTGCTGAAATACTTCTTCAGGTTCTCACGACCCTTCAAAAAATCGCCAGTGGTGGTGCAGCCTGACAGGCTAGCTTTGCAGAAGATTCTGGGACTTTTATCTTTATTCCCAATTACAATCCAATTGAAATTCCATTCTTCTGCTAGCTCTCCTCTCCCGCCCTTGATTAGCTAGTTAACATAGCTAGCTAACACCTTCGCCAAGCTCCTCCAACAATGAATAACAAAAAATAACTAGGCCTAGCCTACAATGCCTTCTCGCCCTACTACCCTCAATTTAAAAAAATCTACAATTGAAAGAAACTCTAAATTTACACAGCTATCTTCAAGCTTCTCTTTCTGATAGCTAATACGAAATAATGTTACATTCTTTCGCCAAGCTCCTCCAAATGAAAAACTATAAAAATATAACCTAAAAAAAAAAAACCTAAAATAAATACCACCCCTCCTTATCGCCCTATTACTCCCAATTTAAAAACTACAATTTAAAGAATCTATATATTTGTACTATATATGTATATATATATATATATATATATAAGCTTCTCTCTCTCTGTCTTTCAATCTCCTTACACTCTACAACTGAGCATGCCATCCTTGTACGCACCGTGACACTTGATCAACCCCTCCCATACTTTAATCTTTTATTCATAAGGCTACTTGCTGACGGCGTTAGGGAGCTTGTCCTCCCAATATGTCATTTTTGCAATGTAAAAAATAGGACAGCAGACTGAGCAGGAGCCGCGGTACGAGGTTATATTTGAATGGAGTTTTATAGAGGGCTAGGGGAGAACGCGAAAACCTTGGCCTCCTGCTACATTTTTCTATTGCACTATTGGGCGCTGGTTTTTTAACATTGGCAAAAGTACATCTTATGAATGCATATGGCAGTGATTTTGTTGAAATTTTTATTAAATAAAAAAATAAAAAATAAAAAAGTTTTATATACTTCTTGAGGAGGACGGTCCTTCCTGTCCTCTATGGACAGGCCTCCTCTGATACATATATGCACATTATGTGCGTGCGTGGGTGCATGCGTGTTAGAGGTTTCTGTCACACCATTTTTTGATACGATGCAGTTTAGTATTCAGAGGCATTATGACTTACTCTCTGAATTTCCTGCTGTGGATTTTAGTACGACAGGGTAAACAGGCTTCCAGGTGGGTGCTCTCTTTTGCATTCTCCTTTGCATCCCTCTCCTGTTCAGGGTCATGTTCTTCGGGATGGGCATCTTCACACAGCTTTGGGTTTGGGAAATCTGTGAAGACACACATCTCATTATTTTTTGGTAACAAATGAAACCCATAGCCAAGTTATTTGCAGGTTATTTCTGAGTTCCAGCACAATATCAGCTGATAATGGTGTGCAGAAATGTCCTACCAGAAATTGCTACCTCAGCATAACGACTGACTACCTGACCTAAACCCAAAATCTAAAAGGCATGTGTCGGATTCAGGCTGGGTTGGGTTTTATTTCATGACAAGGAATTTGGTTTGTGCCAACATTAATTGTGTTAATTTATTGTCATACATACGTAGAAATCTGGCTGAAGAGGGTAGAACACACGTACACTGTTTAAAATATGGAGTACTTACTCCAAGAAATTCTTTGGCTGAGATGCAAAAGGTTGGCTTTTTATGACATCATAAATGCAAAAGGGTATAAAGTACTCAAGTGCAAAAAGTGCAAAAGGTGCAAGATCACAGCAAACGTTTCAGTCAAAGACTTTCCTCAGTGCTTCTTCCAAGCTGATACACAGACAGGTAATAAGACTCTTTGAATATCAGTCTTAATTGGCAACAGGTGAAGCAAGCATACTACTTAACTGGAATAGAATCCTTTTCAGAGACATGATTAATTCAATTACATGATTGATTCATCATACTTAGTTAAATTATCAAAATCATCGGGCTTATACATACATATTTGACATGGATAGATTATATTAACGCTTTTAAATAAAAGGGCAGATCTAAATGATCAAAAGCAGTTGGAACATATCCAATCAACAACTGGAGAAAAGGTAGACATTGGAAATTGGTACAACCAGGAATCATGTGGGCACATGTAGACAAAATTGTGAGGGGGAGAGAGCTAAAGAAAACATGTCAAATTAAGAGTCTCATTAAGACCCCGGGGATGCCTTGTTTTAAGTAAGTAAATCCATCGGCTCTCGCGCTGTAATAATTTAGATTCTAAATCAGTGTGCCTACGTGTTGTATGCACTCTATCTATGCCACAAAAAGTAAGCGTGGAAGCAGGATGTTGTGCCGCTAGGAAATGCCTAGCTAGAGGAGATTTAAGATCACCCTTGCGTATCGTAACTCCTATGTTGATTGACTGAAACGTTTGCAGTGATCTTGCACCTTTTGCACTTGAGCACTTTATACCTTTTTGCATTTATGATGTAATAAAAAGCCAACTTTTTGCATCTCCGCATAAGAATTTCTTCTTGGGGTAAGTACCCCATATTTTAAACAGTGTGTGAGTTGTACCCTCTTCAGCCAGATTTATACATGTTTTTTACCTGTGGTAACCTTTTTGACAGACTGAATTTCTGAAGTTTTTGCATCTTTAGTCCTGCAGCCACCATTTTTTATGGTCACAAAATGGCTCATTTTGCTGAGATTAACAAACTGACCGACATTCAAGCAAATACTAAAACTTTTTCACACATGGACATAGAAGTTATTTTATTCCCCGATTCAGGGATTTGTAGCACTGCTGCTGAGACTAAAGAAGATTTTTCTTCGCAAACTTACGTACCTTGAACAGAAGAGGCACGCCTATTCCTACATGGAATGACTGTGAATACATCAGATCCAAGAGGATCCCCAGAGGGCTCCACATCCAAAAGGAGCCTACTCTGGGTCGCAATGATTAGGCTTTCTGCACCCTGTGATGTGAGGCCTTAAATAAGGCTTCATTATACTTGACTACACTTATTATAGTTCATACAAAAATAACTGATCGGAGTGGATAAAGAAATCCACCTTACAGAGCAACTTTTAAAAGACTCCAGCACAGTGCTTGACCTCAAGTCTATCAAAGAGACCTTGGAATCCACCATAGCTAAATACCATCTAGACATTAAAAAAATTAAACTGAAGAAGTTCAAGAGGGACACCCTGGACTACCGTGATGGATGAGTCTATCCCTGGTTGACCAACACCCACCATACCAAGAGTAAATGGGGTAAACCACATAGATCTCATCATACAACTGGATCCAGTACATCCGAGTTACCATCAGACTCAGATTCAGATTTTCTAGGGTCAAGAGGGTCTTCCACCAGCAGGATTTATTAATTCCACCCACGACAACGTAGGGCAAGAGCCGACGTAGAGGCAAGAGAGGATCAGGGCGCAAGAAGATACCATCAAGATATCCATAACTCTCTGTGCTGGCCTGTCTATATTGGATTATTTATTACATCTGTTGTACTACTACACAACTGAATGACATTAAATAGCAACTGAAATATATTTGGGCCCTTATAATGTATTTTATAAATGTGGACCTAAATAAAGATTTCAAGTGTGTCTGTGTTTGCAAAGGGTCTTTTTGCGACTGCTATTGGGTCTAGACTAAACTTTTCTCACTAGAAATTAAAAGCATATCTAAAAAAATATCAAGTGGAAGGAGACAAACACAGGTTGGCTTACACTTCCATTATTTAAATGATCAAATTTCCCCTTCTTTCGACACACAGGTCTTCCACAAGACAGAAGAAATAGAAATACATTAAGTCGTAAAATCAATTCAGCTTTTCGGTGTAATAATTTCCTACGAATGTGCAGAAACTATTTGATATCATGAGTGCTTTAATTTCATATACACTACTCACAAAAAGTTAGGGATATTTGGCTTCTCGGGTGAAATTTATGGAAAATGTAAGTTCACGCTACAGTGATATTATACGTATCATGAAAGTAGGGCATTTAAGTAGAAGCATGCAATGGTGATTTCCTCATCTCAAACAATTTATTGAAACAAAAGCCAACAACAGTGGTGGGTATACCACAACAAAAATGTCAATGTCTCAATAACTTGTCATGTGCCCTTGAGCATCAATTACAGCTTGACAACGACGTCTCATGCTGTTCACAAGTCGACTTATTGTCTGCTGAGGCATGGCATCCCACTCTTCTTGAAGGGCGGCCCTCAGGTCATTGAGGTTCTGGGGTACAGAGTTACGAGCCTCTACACGGTGAGTCAGCTGATCCCATAGGTTTTCTATGGGATTCAGGTCTGGAGAAAGTGCAGGCCACTCCATTTGAGGTACCCAGTCTCCAGCAGCCTTTCCCTAATGATGCGACCCTCGATGAGCTGGAGCATTGTCGTCCATGAAGATGAAATTAGGCCTGTGTTGTTCATGCAGGGCACAATGACTGGATTAATGATGTTATTCAGGTAGTATGGGCTTGTCACTGTACCATTCACAAAGTGTAGGGCAGTTCTGTATTGACTAGACACACCTGCCCACACTGTAACACCGCCACCCACCAAAGGGTCGTCTGGTGACAACAGTGGCTGATGCATAGCGCTCTCCTTGACGTCTCCAACATCGTTGGCGGCGATCATTTCTGCTCAACGTGAATCGACTTTCATCAGAGAACAGCACTGAGGCCCACTGGTCCCTCGTCCAGCGTAAATGCTCCCTGGCCCATGCAAGACGATGACGCCTGTGCCTGGTGGTGTGGTCAGGTACCCTTGCAGGTCGTCTAGCACGCAGACCACGCTGATGTAAACGGTTTCGAATGGTCTGACGTGACACTTGGGTGCCTCTCACCTCCCTTAAATGTGCCTGGAGTTGAGTGGCATTCATCATCCGGTTCCGCAGGGCACTGTTCACAATGAAGCGGTCATCAGTGTGGGATGTGGCCAAAGGACGTCCACTTCTATGCCTTTCTGTGACTCTTCCAGTCTCTCTGTATCTCTGTTGCAACCTGCTGATGACACTCTGTGACACTCTAAGCTCAGTGGCCACTTCCCTCTGAGAACATCCTGTTTGAAGCCTCGCAATGGCGAGGTACTGTTGATCAATTGTTAGGTGTCGTCTTGGTCTCATGATGTCAAAATGTGAACAGCATGATGAAGAGGACTGTTTAAATACCAATTCTAATTGAACCAGGAAATTTATTGGTCGATTCATGGATCAAACACCTGTTGTGAATTTTGCCGTTCAGCTCCTTGTTAGAGAACAGCAAGTTGTGCAAAAAGTACTGAAACATTGAATAGTTGGACATGTGCATTCAAAAGTTTAGAGAAGGTCAAATTAATTTCACCTGTAAAGGTTATAGTGCATTTTAGGTTCATCCTGAAATTTCACCCGAAAGCCGAATATCCCTAACTTTTTGTGAGTAGTGTATTTTCAGAATTAAAGTCTCACTGGTGTTTAAAGGAGTCAGAGATACTAGGAATGGAATATAAATGCAACTCCAGGGCTCAAATTTTGTCATGGACGTGTGTTTAACCTGAGTAAATGTTTCCAGTATACGCCTCACAATATCAGAGATAAGCAGGTACACAAGGCAGTTTTGAATACCTACTTAGAAAACATGCATGGCTTCGACTTACCAAAAAACACTTAAGCAGGTGTGTAAATCTTCTGAGTCTCAATAGAGCCCAATGTACACAGATAACATACTAGCATATGTACAATTTTCTTTTCCTATAAATAAGATTATTGATTTCTCATTTACATTGGCCATATGACGAGACCAAAGACCAATTTTTGCAGTTCAGCAAGTTGTTTATACCCCTGAAAATTACCTAGCATCTGCCTGTCTGTCCCAGTTAGACCATGCAGGTCCTCCGCTGATACAATGGTTTCCTGTAGGTCTTCTCTTGGATTACTGGAGGGCCTGGATCCTTCAGCTAGAGGGACAAATCCCTGCTCCTCCAGCAAGCGATTATGCTTCCTCGCCTCTCTCTCCTTCAAAATAATCTGCAGAATGAATACAAATAAATAGTTAAATGAGAAATCATTCAGGAACTGCAAAAACAGTTTTGAGCCCCATTATCTCGGTTATACTCACCTTCTTCAGAGGTGTGGGTTTTTTTGCTTTTGGAACTTCACGCTGCTTGCCTTTCTTAACAAGGGGACTGGTGGAGTCCAGAGGGTTGTGGGCAACCTTATCCAGCTGCCTGGGATGCTTCCTCTGAGCAGAGGGGTCCTTGTGTACCACTGGCAATGCGCTTCCAACTGTATTATGAAGATTGATGCAAAGTAACACAACATGACAAATCAGATAAGTTATACCTCAAGAAGTTAATATTCATTATTTCTTGCACAGACACTCTTGTTACAGAATGTCCCTTGGCATAAAACTTGACATGGTTCCATATAATTTTTTTTGAGAGGATGCGCCAGTGTGGGGAAAAGGGATGGGTATCGTTAGGATTTGATCGATACCGTTACCACTATCAATGCAGCTTATTGATACCAATACTTATCAATACTCTTATACTCTACCACAATTTTGTTTTAAAAAAAGAGAAACATGGTGAAAAGAATAACCACTTTGTTCCTTACCACTGTGCAACATTTAATGAAGCAGATTTGTAAAGAAAATGACATTGTTTCTTTGCTCTTAGTGAAGAGACCATTTGATGGTCTAGTAGTGTGCCTTGTCAATACTTCCCTGCCAACATAAATATCCATATAAAATAAAGTCTCCAAAATATCCATATAAAATATTTTACAAAATTATATATTAAACCAGCTTCTCACTTTGAAATCAAACTTGAAGGGACTGGGAGTTTGACTCTGATATATAGCTGTCACTCGAACTTGAAGTTTTGATTGTTTGGTAGCGTCATCTGTAGACGTTAAATTGAGAAAGCGTAAGGTTGATGCTTTTAAAATGTACACAGTAAAAATGTTTGTGTAAATCTAACACTGCTGGTGTACATTTTTGTAACTCCCTATGGTGTTGTTTATATGAGAAAACGGTCTCACGGCTGGCTGTCTTCACCACAAACCACTACCCCACTATAGTATGTCAGTATCTCTCACTGGTTGTCAGCTGCAGCTAAGGCAGACACAGCCTCCAACCACAATTTGAATCCCATAATTTTTCTTAATTAGGAACTTGTTGAGTTAGAGGTAGAGGGATAATGACCAGGGCCGTTTGCCGAAAAATATTTGCTTTTTAAAATTCATTTCCTGCATTTCTACACAACCTCACACAGGGAATTTTCTAAAATAAAATGTTTAATTTATGAACATTTTGAAGATTATTAAAAAAAAATTTCAAAGCCCTAGATGAGATTTGAGATGCTTTCATATAAAGCTAAAGCATAGGCTAATCAGTACATTAGTGGATAAGATAATTTTATTACATGTTACTGCGTAACAGTTACAGTTATCAAGAAGAGACAGCATAGATTGGTGTCCATCTCTCTCTCTCTCTCTCTCTCTCTCTCCATGTTTTATATGGCCAAACCAACCAATCAGATATTACAGAAATATATTATTTCGATGTGGCATTTTTATGATTGGCTAAATTGTCTGTAGCTCGAATAGCCTACTGACTAGCGCCGACTTCATATTGTCGGATTAAATTTTTTTCTGGATTTGGCTTTGGGGGGGCAGGCGGAGCAAAATTTAATTGTCGGATTAAATTTTTTTCTGGATTTGGCTTTGGGGGGGCAGGCGGAGCATTTTGAGCAGCGGTGCCCAATCATGTGCCATGGAGGGCTGAGAGTAGAATAGAATAACTTTTATTTTCCCGATAGGGAACTTCAGTTGTAGCCACCAGCAACAACAAAAAAGACAGACAGTGGGGCAGACCCACAACACACAAACAAACATATAAAATGCCAATATATATACAGCCAATAAATAGCCCCCGCTGTCCCGAGATGTCCAATGTCATCAACCAGTCCAATACACAAACTCCGCCTCGGCTCCTCCACGACTTTCCTCCATAGGCTACACGCAGTGTTGTGGTCTCTGTCCAGTCGAAACGGAGCTCAGCCTTCCCAGTCGCCGCCTCACTCCTCCCCCGCATTATCTTCTCCTTCCCTGGTTGCCTTTTGAAGATTGCACGCAGTCCCGAATCAGTCCCAACATCTTCAACTCCGGTGAAGAGCGATGGTAAACTCCATGGCTGCAGATCCAACGGACATTTCCGAGCATAATGCGAATGAGTCTCCATGGTGACGACCACAAACGAAATCATCCCCGCTAGACAATCCGTCAATATTATAAAAACGAGCAGCAGGAGTGCTCCGAAAAATCTCCAGCCCGCTTCCCCGTCCCACAACAGACACACAGCACATGAAAAAAACAAAAGACAAAAGCCCGACACAACAAAACACATTCAAATTAGCAAACACGAACACGAGAGACAGCTGGAATACATGTCGATATTACAGCGCCACGTGACGTCACTTTACTAATATAAAATTTTATATTATCATATAATAATTTTTTAACATAAAGATACTGTAGATAGATGGTAAGAACAAAAACTTACCCGAGTACAAAACCGAAGATTTCAGGGCAGCAGGTGCTTTTGTTTGCTCGGAATGTTCTTTAACGGTTGAGTCATTTCGGAACCATTAAGCTGATACAACTAATACATAATTGCCTAGTTGCTGAAATAAGCATGTCTCCGCTGCTGATAATGACGCTGTGTTCGTTCTCGTTTTATTGTAGTTTTTTTTTTTGTTGTTTTTGACTACAAGAGTCCCGGTGCTGTGAATTCTCCTTTCGCCTCTGTTGGAATTTGCAGTCAATTTTATCCTTTTTCTTTTCAAAGTCGTGGTCCACTGACACCATATCAATTGATCTTAAAAACCTTTTCAACGTCCATTGCCGTTGCAGTTCATATAGCAGTAGCAACATATTCAGCGATTTTTAAGCGAGTAAGTAAACACAAGCCATGTGAGTTTATGCGAGGCAATCGAAACTCAGAGCCAATGGAAATTAGGAAGGTGTTAATGGACAGCTGATTAGTCTGTCCCCTGATTCTGAAGCCCGCCCCCGGCAAACATGGTTTTAAACAAGTGTATTTGTGTTAATTATTACAAGTACTTAGAAATCGTAAATACGTTGTATATTATATTAAGCAACTTCGAAAACACTAACTTTTGTTATATGGAAAAAAAACAAGAGAGACATTATTTGGTTTTTGTCTATTTTGCGCTCTCCTGTGAATTGCAGAAGTGCGACTTGCAGACCGTTTTACCAGCACACGCCTCTCCTTTCCTCCACTCCCCTCCTCCCCTCCCTTCCTCTACATACTTCCGGGTAGGAGAGGAGTGGTAGTGGGGGAGTGGTGGAAAGGAGGTGGGGAGTGAAGAATATTTGGATACACCCTATGGCTCTGGCAGCAGATAACGTAGACAGCGTATTAATTTGGAACGGTGATTAAGCCTCTTAGTTGGAATAGAGTTCCGTAGTCCAACCCACTTTGGTGACAAACGTCTGGTGCCACTTTTCGGGAAAAAATATAATGGGAGTCAATGGACTGAAAAAAATTTTTTTCTTTATTCAGGCAGCTAGATGTTCAAAACACCCAAGAGAGGGGTTGTCACATTTTAAAATAATTTATAAAATTGGTAATATGAAATTATGTCCAACAAATAAACAACAAACACGTTTTCAAAAAAACAACTAAGACAACTACAACATCCGGGCTACTCGCTCACCACCACTGCTGGACTGAAAGCCATAAAGCTGACACTTTCGACATGGCCAGACTGATAGTGATTCTTGCCCTTGGTGATACTTTTAGTTTCACTTCCATAATAAGACAAAGTGATAGCCATTTTCGCTAGCAGAGTGACCGGTAGCTACTTCCATAATAAGTTACAAGAGCAAACCGAGTGATAGCCATTTTCACTAGCAGAGCGGCCGGTAGATTTAAACACGGTGGTCAGGATATATATTTTTTTTTTTTACAATGACAATGTTAGCAGAATGAAAATGTTTACAAATAGTAAAGATAGACTTCATTGGTGTCCCTTTACTGGAAATTAATGCCCACCCTCCAGCCAATCAGAAAAGAGAATTCAACGCAACCGTGGTATAAGCTATAATATTTGATGCAATACCTAGTGGTGTTATAATTCTGTTGTCATCAGCTCCAAAAGGTAAAGTAGCAGGGGAAGCGGATGTAATTTAATTAGAGTGATGAGCACTATTAGGACGTCACCACTCCGCAAGCTCCAGTTCGCTCCGGTTTATATATTGTGATAAAAGATTTGAATGTTGTCACACGGGTCACTGCCTTCTAAATTGCAAACATGACTCCAATGCGGTGCCTACAAGTCGCTTATTGTTTTACTATAATACAAATTATAAAACGGGTAATTCTGACCACGCATTATGATTGGTTGAGAGGCGTTCAAAGCTGTGTCTATATTCGCGATATAGTACCCCTATGATACAATAATACACCTGTTTACCCTGGACGTTTAAATTAATATCACTCCGCACGTCCGCAGCAAAAACATTCTGATGCTGTGCTGGAGGCTAGAGAAATCATGTCCGTGAGTGGACATAAAATCGAAAGCTACTGGAAACCAAATCCACTGGAAAGGAAATTAACGGTGGAGTGACATTCTCACTGGAGAGCCAGATTTATGCTAGTAACGATAGCAACCGTTTAGGCTTACAGCTGATTCATGAAACCGGTTAAAACGTAAGCTAAATCTGCAGATAAAAAAGTTTGTATTTGGCATGTTACAGCAACTTTAATATAGCAAACCATTTTTGTGGTTAGAGGTGCAGTATTTATTCAGTTTGGAAATACGAATTTAGTTGGAATTTAGCTAGCTAGGCTTAGTAATTAGCCTACCGACTGGTAAACATAGCCTACCGACTGGTTGTGTGAAAGCAAGTTAACGTTACTTCACATCTGTATAGGCTATATATAGATAACTGTTTTAGCTAACGTTATAACTATTACATTATATTATTATTGTGATTATTATGTTATTAGCACACGCTAGCTATTAGTTTGTTTGCTAGCTAGCATTCCATTCCTAGCTTTGTTTGTTTTTGTGTTGCATGGCAACAGCTACACTGGGGACTTTTCTCTGCTGTTGAAATTAAATTAATAACGTTAATTAAAAATTGTTTTATTGAAAGTGTGTCTTGTCCTTATATATTATTTACAATATAGCTGGCAACCGTTTTATAAAAGCAATAAGGTAACTCGACGACGTACAATATCGCCAATATAGTCACAGTTAAAGGGTTGCCGGCCCTCCGCTGCGCGTCGGGCCTAACAACACCCTTTATATTCTGTCCCCTGCGTACGAGTGTGTGGCTCTACTCGAAGTGACAGATAGCTAAACAGATGCTGAAAGGGTTAAATGATGATGGAGACGTACAAGTAAAGTTTGATGGCTGTTTTACTTGTTGTCCTCATCAATATTGTTTTCCAGACATTTCTGTGAAACTGAAATTAAATACAAAAGAAAAATGTTCTTAATGTAATGTACAGTACAAATACCTGCTCAACACAAAGCAATTGAACCGCAATGGCTGCAGTACACACAGCAAGAAAAGAGGCCAGTTAAAATGACCACAAATATCCTCCAATACACAATAAACCTGCAAAATATCCATCCAAACTTATCAATACCGATTAAACATATTAAATAAACTTACAATCAAAGCTTCTCCCAGGATCAAACCAGGTGGATGCAAAGGATTGAGCAAAAAAGAGGTCTTGAGCACCTTGCTGTTCCAAATGTTAAACCAAAATGGCAGGTCTGCAACCCTGACTCCACCCATGACCCATGTGACCACAAATGGCCAATAGAGAACTATGTCATTTTAAAGCTACAGTACATTCACAGGTAACATCACACTCCCCGTCTGGTATTAAACACAATACCACTATCAATTTCTCAGTAAAATGTAAGAGACTAAAGAAAATAAGACAAGGAACTGTCTATGGTAGAGGCTTAGGGAGACATAAGTACCACTACTTCGGTAACTGGCCTGAGGAAGGTCTTCGCTGTCCCACCTCTGGTGACCTTTAGCTCAAGCTTCCTGACCTTCCCATCACTGTCAGGGTGGGCCTTGGTGACAAGCGCCATGGGCCACTGGTTCCTCTTCACTTGAGTGTCTCTGAGCAGCACCAAGTCTCCTAATTTGATGTTGGGTTGGCTATCCTGCCACTTGCTGCGGCTTTGGAGAGTGGAGAGATATTCTCGCCTCCATCTATCCCAGAAGGTGTTTGCCAGGTGCTGAACTCGTTTCCACTGCTGGCGATACAGATCTGCATTCTCAAAGGATCCTGGAGGAGGAAGAGGGGTGCAGACCTTCTGAGTCAGGATCATCGCTGGTGTTAGAAGGAAAGGTGATTCTGCATCAGTAGAGATTGATGTGAGAGGTCTTGCATTTATTATTGCGGTAACCTCAGCCATGAGGGTTGAAAGCACCTCATGAGTGAGGTGTGAGGGGCTAACCTGAGAAAGCATGGAGTTTAAGATCCGTCTTGAAACCCCAATCATCCTTTCCCACACTCCCCCCATGTGGGAAGAGTGGGGTGGGTTAAACACCCATGTGCATCCTTCCTCGCTGAGATACTTCGAGATGTTAGTCTCATCTTGTAGGATGATTTGCAGCTCTTTGCAGGCTCCTTTAAAGTTTGTGCCACAGTCTGAGCGGATCCTCTTTACAGGTCCACGGACAGCAAAGAAGCGATGTAGAGCATTGATAAAGCTTGATGTATCCATAGACTCTATCAGCTCAATATGCACAGCACGTACACTTAGGCATGTGAATAGTACCGCCCACCTTTTACTATTTGCTGCGCCTCCCCGGGTGCGACGAGTGGAGATGTTCCAGGGGCCAAACACGTCCAGACCCACATTTGTAAAAGGGGGTTCAGTGCTGAGGCGGTCGGGGGGAAGATCTGCCATCTTCTGTTCTGCTGTTCTGCCTCGAAGTTTGTTACATGTCACACACTTACGCAGATTGCTGGCGATGCATTTCTTGGCCCCAATGATCCAGATGCCATCTGTGCGGATAGCTCCCTCAGTGAAGACTCTGCCTTGATGCTTAACTCTCTCATGGTAGTGGTTTATGAGTAGAGTAGCAACATGGATGCGCCCAGGAAGGATGAGTGGGTGTTTCTCTGTTGTTTCAAGTGCAGCATGCTGGAGCCGTCCGCCTACTCTCAGATGTCCATTGTCATCAAGGACAGGGTTGAGCTTCCTCAAGGGGCTGTTTTTAGGAACAGCTCCCCCTTTCTCCAAGCAGGACACTTCTGTTTGATATACTTCCTTTTGTACACATCCGATGATGAAGGCCTTTGCTTGAGACAGTGCATTGGCTGTGTGAGGCTTCGTACAGTAATGCCAACCATAGCAATCTGGTTTGATGCTGACCTCCTCAGACTTAAAGGACCGAGCAATGTGGATGAGGGAGGCCATAGCTCTGACAAGTGATTGCCACGTGGAAAACCTTTTGAAGCGATGTGAACTAATGCCTCTGTGGGAGATTGTGGCTGTAGTGGTGTGGCATCGTACCTCTAGATCAGACTCGGGATCAATGAGATTGTAAGATGTTTCCTCAGCTGTGTCTGTCTCCACAGAATGTGCCAAGAAATCTGGACCGATAAGCCAGTTGGTGTCTGTAAGTCGAGCTGCAGACACTGACCTGGTAGCCACATCTGCAGGGTTCTGACTGGTGGGAACATACTGCCACTGTTTGGGGCATGTGGATTTCCTTATCCGTTCCACCCTGTTGCTGACGTACACATAAAACCTCCTGGTTTCATTATAGATGTACCCCAACACCACCTTGCTGTCAGTGTAGAACCTCAGACTGTCGGGTTTGATGTCCAGCTCACTCACAACCAGCTCAGCAATCTCCACTGCCAGGACGGCAGCACCTAACTCAAGCCTTGGAACAGTATGGGTCGACAGGGGGGCCAACTTGGCTTTCCCCATGATGAAACCAACATGACATTTTCCCTTGACATCTATCACCTTGAGGTATGCCACAGCTGCAATGGCCTTTATGGAAGCATCTGAAAAGATGTGGATCTCTGTACGTTGAGCTTTGGAGAGGGAAGCTCCAGTGTAGGCTTGAGGGGTTTCAAACTGTTCCAAATCTTGCAATGAGTCCTTCCAAGCAATCCATTCAGCCTCCTTTTCAGCTGGGAGGGGGGCATCCCAATCGCTGGTGTCGCTGGTGAGCTGTCGTAGCAAGAGTTTTCCTTGGATGGTTATAGGAGCCACAAACCCAAGTGGGTCAAACAGGCTGTTAACTATTGCAAGGACTCCTCTTCGAGTGTATGGCTTCTCATCGCTGGCGACACGGAACGTGAAAGTGTCCTTGACAAGGTCCCAGCTTAATCCGAGACTACGCTGCACAGGTGGTACGTCGATGTCTAGATCAAGGTCCTTCAGGTCCTTTGCATGGTCTATTGATGGGAATGCTTGCATGACGACTGGAGAGTTTGAAGCTATTTTGTGCAGTCTCAAGTTGGAAATGGCAAGCATATCTTGGGCTTCTTTCAGGAGGTTGATGGCTTCAATTGCAGATGGTAGTGACTTGAGTCCATCGTCAACGTAGAAGTCCCTGTGTACAAACTGCTTCACATTTCCGCCAAACTCTTCCTCCCCATGCAGAGCTGCTCGTCGTAGTCCATAGGTAGCAATTGCAGGAGAGGGCCGATTGCCAAAAACATGGACCTTCATCCTGTATTCCACAACCTCCTTAGTGGTGTCATTGTCTTTGAACCACAGGAATCTGAGAAAGTTTCTGTGGTCTTCCCGGACAACGAAGCTGTGGAACATTTGTTCAATATCTGCCACAATGGCTACCTGCTCACGCCTGAATCGCATCAGTAGTCCCAGCAAGCTGTTGTTTAAGTCTGGTCCTGTCAGCAGCACGTCGTTCAATGAGACACCATGATGTGGAGCGCTAGAGTCGAACACAACTCGGATTTGGCCAGGCTTGCGTGGGTGGTACACACCAAAACTGGGAAGGTACCAGCATTCTTCTCCATCATATAGAGGTGGAGCCAATTCAGCATGATCTTGGTCAAAGATTCTCTGCATGAAAGCCAGAAAATGGCTCTTCATTTCAGGCTTCCTTTCAAGTGTGCGGTGGAGGCTAGTGAAACGGGTCAGAGCTTGCTCTCTGTTGTTGGGTAGGCGTGGCCTTGGTGTGCGAAAGGGAAGGGGAGCCATCCAACTGTTGGCATTATCCATAAACACCTCCTTGTCCATTAACTGAATGAACTGTTTGTCTTCAATGGATGGGGCGACTTTATTGTCGTCCTCTGTTCGCTCGAAGATCTTACTTCCCAGTGAACGATCAACAGCATTCTGGACTGGGCTGTAAGTGAGATGAGGAAGTTGTTGGTTTTGAGAGCTGAGAGGCCTTTCACTGGTCCTCATGGTGAAATTCTCTTTCAAGACAAGGTGGTTGGGACAGGGGCTAAAGTGTGAGTGGCGGCCATTCTCCAGAACATTAGTGCGGTATGCAGCGACCCCATTAGGCTTGTGAGCTGTGCCCAGACAGACTTCTCCAATCATGACCCAGCCAAGGTCAAGTCTTTGTGCATAAGGGGCATTGTTAGGCCCATTATGCTGGCCTCTCACCTTATGGACTTGCAGGACGTCCCGGCCTAGAAGAAGGAGAATTTGTGCATCTGGGTCGAGTGCAGGGATGAGGTGTGCAATAGGCCGAAGATGGGAGTGGTGTTTGGCAGCTTCAGGAGTAGGTATTTCTGACCTATCATCCGGCATATGGTTGCACTCTATCAGTGTGGGGAGAGGCACGCTGAGACTTCCATCCAAGGGCTGAGCGATGAAGCCGGTTCCTCTTCTCCCAGACATCTCTGTGACTCCAGCACATGTGCGTAGAGTGTAGGGAGAGTCTGCACCCTTAAGGTTGAACAGATCAAAAAACTCTGACCGGGCAAGAGACCTATTACTCTGGTCATCGAGTACAGCATAGACTCTCTGTGATATGTCTGGTTTTCCTTCAGGATGCACCTTGATAAGGCAGATTTTAGAGCAGGAACGGAAGCTACTGGCTTCACCACACACTTCTGTGCATTTAGAGATGATGTCAGGAGAAGCCTCATCCTTTTCCTCCCCGCCGTGCTCTGAGTCAGGGTGTTTGATGGTCCCTGGAGCTGGTCCCTGGAGCTGGTCCTGGATGAAGAGCTGTGACGTGCTTATTGCTATCACACTCTTTGCACTGAATTGCCATTTTGCAGTCTCTGGCCATATGATTGGTCGAGGAGCAGCATCTGAAGCAAATCCCGCTCTCCTTGAGAAATGCTTTGCGTTCCTCCAGTGTCTTAGTTCGGAAGCCTCTACATCGTTTCAGGGGATGAGGCTTTTTGTGAATTGGGCATTGCTTGTCAACATCCATCTTACTGCTGGGGGTCTCTGTAGAGTTGGCGGCAGGTTTGGGCATGACCTCTGTTTTGTGGGATGAGACTAGGCCTCTAAAGGGTGCATATTTTTTTGCAGGGTTGTCTGGCTTTACTGCAGTCATGCCAGATGAGCTGAGTATGAAACTTGGATCATTACGATTATGGGCCTCTCTGCAAATGAACTCAGTGAAGAATGAGAACGGTGGATACTGGACTTGGTTTTGCAGTTTATACAAGCTACCTTGTGTCATCCATCTCTCTTGAAGCCCGTATGGCAGTTTCTCCACTATCGGGTTAACACCCCGAGATGTGTCCAAGTAGGCAAGCCCAGGTAAAAATCCTTCTAGTTTTGCAGACTCCAACTCCCTTAACAGGTCGCCAAGCTCTCTCATTTTGAGGGGATCTTTGTTGGTGATTTTGGGAAACCTCTCAAGCTTGTCCAGTAGAGCTTTCTCAATTGTTTCAGGCGACCCATAGCACTCTTCAAGACCTAGTTAGAAGGTCAAGCTCTTCGTTGTAGGTGAGTCACAGTCCTTGTATGGTATTCCTGAAGGTTGACTTCCATGGCCAGTAATTTTCTGGGTGATCGTCGAATTTGGTCATCCCAGAGGTAATAAGGTCCCGACGAGCCATGTAGATAGCAAAGTCGTGTATTCCTGTGTGTTCAGCAGCAGATGGTGGTGGCGCTTGCATTCTAGGCGGCATTGTGTGGGGCTGAGATCCCTTCTTGGGTGGAAAACTGTGGAACTGGATCCCAGGGTAATGTTGGGCGGTTAGCTGATCCATACTGTGTAGTCTGGAGTAGCTAGCATGATGCTCGCTATGAGCTGGAGTGATATTAGGTTTAACCCCAGCTTTGAGAGTTGGATGTTGTTCGCCTTCTTGGTGTAGCGAAGCATGAGGGACATCATTTAGCTGACTGGGTGCGATTTGAGACTCAAGATGGGGCAATGACAGCCTACTAGAGTGTAATTTAGAATGCAAGTCAATGTAGTCA
Source organism: Synaphobranchus kaupii (assembly GCA_029718625.1). NCBI lineage: Eukaryota > Metazoa > Chordata > Actinopteri > Anguilliformes > Synaphobranchidae > Synaphobranchus > Synaphobranchus kaupii. The sequence goes on along the minus strand of CM056376.1, from coordinate 61,453,732 downwards.
CTCGTTCGTTTCTCTCTGGAGTCGTGGGGGAGTGATGCAATGTCCATAGCCCTAGAGTCTGCTTTAGATCCCAGCTCTGCTGCAGCTGATTCCAATACCTCTGCCTCTGCTACGGCAGCTGCAGCCTCCTTCTCTTGATTTAATGTGGCCAGAGCAGCCTCCATGCGTGCCTCCTCTACCTTCAATTGTGCTTTTCCAACCATGAGCTCATTTTCTCTTTTAACATAGCTGGTACGAGCACGCGCTGCCTCAGCTCTGGCACGTGCTTTAACTGCTGCTAGGCTTGCTGAAGAACTGGTGCTTCTAGATGAGCTAGCAACAGATCTGGTGACATATGACCTTACAGATGAAATTTGAGCCTTCTGTTGATCTTTTGTGCTTGCCTTGTCTTCCATCTTGTATATGCTATAGACCTGGTATTAGGTATGAAGTGCGCAAAGAAGATGAAGCAGGGCAGTTACAGAGGAGTAGTTTGTCTTTGCTTGCATGAAATGCTGTCTTGAACCCGCTGTGATGCTGATTTTTCACTATTCTGTCCCCTGCGTACGAGTGTGTGGCTCTACTCGAAGTGACAGATAGCTAAACAGATGCTGAAAGGGTTAAATGATGATGGAGACGTAGAAGTAAAGTTTGATGGCTGTTTTACTTGTTGTCCTCATCAATATTGTTTTCCAGACATTTCTGTGAAACTGAAATTAAATACAAAAGAAAAATGTTCTTAATGTAATGTACAGTACAAATACCTGCTCAACACAAAGCAATTGAACCGCAATGGCTGCAGTACACACAGCAAGAAAAGAGGCCAGTTAAAATGACCACAAATATCCTCCAATACACAATAAACCTGCAAAATATCCATCCAAACTTATCAATACCGATTAAACATATTAAATAAACTTACAATCAAAGCTTCTCCCAGGATCAAACCAGGTGGATGCAAAGGATTGAGCAAAAAAGAGGTCTTGAGCACCTTGCTGTTCCAAATGTTAAACCAAAATGGCAGGTCTGCAACCCTGACTCCACCCATGACCCATGTGACCACAAATGGCCAATAGAGAACTATGTCATTTTAAAGCTACAGTACATTCACAGGTAACATCACACTTTAACTGTGACTATATTGACGATATAGTACTGCGTCCCATACCTTATTGCTTAATTATGTTACTATAGTTGCTATCAGAGTAGTCATCGAGTTTCTTTTGTAGCCTACTGCATAGGGTGACCACATATTAGATTTTTTTTTAAAAAGAGGACGGGGCGGGTGGACGCGATGCCATTTTGAGTATTATAAATAGTTATAAATAGGATAGGCCCAGCTTTCTGTCGATGACAATATTATCTTTCTACTCCAAATATTAATATATCATAATTTTTTTATTTAGAGCAGTGCACAATTTAGCCATTTGGATAGATTTGGAGACACTAATGGACAACAGGGTACACTGCTATATTTTGCATCATAGACCTTTAGTAGTTCTGCATATCATCCTCAGATTTTGCTAAACTTGTGGACATGGAGTTTATGACCCAGGAAATATATATATATATATATATATATATATGACCGATTTCACTTATGTAGCTCTGAGCAAAAAAAAAAAAAAAAAAACAATTTAAAAAAATGTTATTTTTTTCCCAAAGTTTCTTTGCATTTGTGGCACTTTATTTTGACTTAAATTGTGAAAATAAACAAATCTAAGTTTGTATGGTAAATGGTACACCTGTCTTGTTTCATTTAAGCCATTTACCAAGTTTATGTGATGCTCACACCTGGAGTTATAAAGCCTTAAACAGAGCACCCCCTAAATAGGTGAAATTTGACATCTGCGCCAAGGGGTTAAACATATCCACAGTTGTTCATTCATGATTTTTGGGAGCTACAACTTGTACTTGTGAAAGGGGACGGGAGTTAGACAGTGTAAGGACAACGGACTACATTTCCAGGCATTCCGCATGAACACAAGTGACATGTACAACATGGATCCCAGCGTGAGGTCTGTAGCCAATCCTGTAGCTCAGAAATACGAGTAGGGTTGGTTAGCTTCCGACCCACGGACAAAGACGCAAACCAGGCGAAAACCCAGACGGCGTCGCCGGGCCGACCAGCAGAAATCCCAACTAGGATCAGAAAGACCAACGGCGCTCTGGCCATCCACCTCACGGGCAAATCGGCTATAATGAACTCACTGTGGACTTCAGTAAGACTGATCAAACATCCCAGGCATAGTTTAGGATCTTAGTGTAATCTGATTGTACTTAACTGTAATCATGTGGTAATAATAGCTGTAACGTTGTTGCGCTGGCTAGCAAGCTAATATGCTAATGTGGTAGGCCTCACTGGTTTGCCCCTCTATCCTAACATTTGTGTGATGTGATCTCATTTTAGTTTACTGTAGATGGTTAACCATATATCTTGACCAAAGTGCATGAACTTGTGTATAGTAACGTTAGATTTGAGATCACTAACCATAACTTAGCTGCTCACAGCCTGAGCTAGCTTACTACACGTGATGTCCTTTGTTCCCGGAATGCACACGTGGCACACACCGACACACGCACGCGCACGCGCACGCACACACGTGCATAGCCTCACAAATAATAATAATAATAATAATAATAATAAACTTTATTTGTATAGCACCTTTCATACATAAAATGCAGCCCAAAGTGCTTCACAACAATAAAAACAAAATACAGAACAAAAGCAATAGAAGAAAAATAGACATAAAAGACAATAGAACATTTACGAGACAATATAAAAGGAAATAAGATAAAAACAGATAAAAGGCTACAGTGCATGAATAGATAGCCTCGGTTTCTGTGCACTGGTGTGTCTGTACACTGATGTCTCTCTGTACACTGGTGTCTCCCCAACAAACACTCCTACCACAAACAGCCTGCTACCTGCCATCTGCTACGCACAGTACAGCCTCTCTCTCTGGGTGATAATATACCTGCCAGCTCCGCTGCAGGACTTTTGTCCCTCCTTCGAGGTATATTTACCCATGGGTGGGAGCAGCATACAGCCTCCACAGTTTGAATCACTCCGCAGTGTGACGAACCCGTTGGTCCCTAGTCAAACTTTTAAGTTGAGCGCCCTACTGGCCTCTTTCTACGTTTTGATTTTCATTTGCCCATGGGTGGGAGCAGCATACAGCCTCCACAGTTTGAATCACTCCGCAGAGTGACAAACCCGTCAGCCCCTAGTCAAACTTTTAAATTGAGCGCCCTACTGGCCTCTTCTTTCACCCCACTATACAGAATAAAAGAAAGAAAAGAAATAAGATAAAATAATAATAATAGATAAAACAGCTTTAAAAAGATAAATAAGCTTAAAGATAAATAAATTAGAATAGTACATGGTAATAAAAATAATAAAAAACACACATCAGTCCTAAAAGTAAGAAAATTAAATTAAAATTAAAATTAAAAGGCAGAGCAAGCTAACTAAAGGCAAGTTTAAATAGGTGTGTTTTAAGAAGTTTCTTAAAAATGTTAAGAGTTTCTGCCTCTTTGATATTGCCTGGTAAGGCGTTCCAAAGCCTAGGGGCATAAAAGCTAAAAGCCACCTCACCGCTTCTCTTACGGTTTACTTTGGGAATCACTAAGAGAGAAGCAGTGGAGGATCTAAGGGTTCTACTAGGCACATGTTCCTGAATGCAGTCACCTAAGTATGTTGGTGCTAAACCTTTTATCGTTTTAAAAAATGGAAGAACCACCTTAAAATCTATTCTAAAACGCACAGGTAGCCAGTGTAGTTTAAGGAGTGTGGGGGTAATGTGGTCTCTCTTTTTTGTGCCAGTCAATACCCTTGCAGCCGCATTCTGAACTAACTGTAGTTTTTTAATGCTTTTTTGGGGGAGACCAGAGAGACTTGTGATAAAAGCATGCATAAGCTTTTCTGCGTCTGCTTGTCGGAGGAGAGGTCTGACCTTTGCAATGTTTCTTAAATGAAAGAAGGCAATTTTAGTAACATTTCTTATATGGGGCTCAAAGGTTAGGTCATTATCTATAATAACGCCTAGATTCTTGGCTTCCCGATTACTGCACAGGCCCAGATGCTCTAGATTTTTTGATATTGCATCTCTTTGAGGTCTTGGTCCAATCAAAATGGCCTCTGTTTTGTCATCATCCAACTGGAGAAAATTCTAGGACATCCACATTTTTATATCTTTCAGACACTTCTCCAGTGAGCTGAGTGGACTTGTATCACCAGGGAACACAGAAATGTACAATTGTGTGTCATCAGCATAGCTGTGGAAATTGACACTATGCTTTCTAATGATGTTACCCAGTGGTAGCATATACAAAGAGAACAGTAAAGGCCCAAGAATAGATCCTTGAGGGACCCCACATGTAATACTAACCGTGTCAGACACAGCGTCACCTAGTGCAACAACAAATCCTCTCCCAGTAAGGTAAGATTTAAAACACTCTAGTACTGGTCCCGAAAGACCCACCCAGTGTTCCAGACGGTGCATTAAAATGTTGTGATCCACTGTATCAAACGCGGCACTCAAGTCCAGTAAAACTAGAACAGCAACACCACCACTGTCAATGGTTACCCGCAGGTCATTTACAACCTTTACCAGGGCAGTCTCTGTGCTATGGTTAGATCGGAAGCCTGATTAGTATTTTTCAAGGGTGTTGTATCTAATCAGGAATTGATTCAGTTGTCTAAAAACAATTTTTTCTAGGATTTTACTTAAAAAAGGGATGTTAGATATAGGCCTGAAATTACTGAGCACAGAGCTGTCTAAATGCCTTTTTTTCAGTGTTGGTCTCACAATGGCAGATTTCAAGGTGGTGGGGAATATGCCAGCTGATAGAGAACAGTTCACAATTTCCAAAACATCATCAAGTAAACAATCATACACCTTTTTGAAGAACTTTGTGGGGATGGGATCAAGTGAGCAGGTTGAGGGTTTAATTTGAGAGATAATTTCACTCAAAGCTTGCGTGTCAATCTGCTCAAATGAATCCATGACAGCATCAATTTGTCTACATTGATCATCTAATTCTGTAGTTACGTTGACCTGGGAGATTTGTGAACGAATACTGCATATCTTTTCTTGAAAGAAAGTAGCAAACTCATTACATCTAGATGTGGAACCAAACGCAATGTCAGGATCAGCAGTCATCACAGGGTTAATTAATCGATCAATTGTTGAAAAAAGAATGCTAGGTGTATTCTTGTTTTCATTTTCTGTAATAATCTTGGAAAAGTAATCTTTTCTTGCCAGACGTATTGCTTTGTTATAGGCAGTCATGGCTTCTTTGTATATATTACAGTGAACTGTGAGCCTAGTTTTCCTCCATTTTCTTTCAGCTGCCCGACAGATTCTCTTAATATCATTAACACTGTTATTGTTTAGCCATGGGGAGATTCTGTCAGTCGACCTCTTTTTAATCTTTATTGGAGCAACAGTATTTAAAGCAGATGACAAGGTATTGTTGAAATTTTCAACCATGTCATTTAAAGAGCAGTCATAACTATATGGCTCAAGCGATCTCATGATATTAGAAAACTTTGCTTCAGCCTTGCTATCTTGGAATCTCCTTTGGACCAAAAATTCCCTTTTGGTCTTTGTTAAGGTTAGGTTGGCATCACAAAACACACAGTGATGGTCAGAAATAGGTAATTCGAGTACTAAAACATTATCAATGTTTAACCCTGTCGTTATTACTAAGTCTAGGGTGTTACAATGCTGATGAGTGGCTTCCTTTACATGTTGGGTAAGTTCAAAGCTGTCCAGTAAATGCATAAGCTCCATAGCTTTGGAGTCATTCTTTTTATTAATATGAATATTCAGGATTAATCTATCATATCTAGTGATACCAAGTGAGATCAGCTCTGAGAATTCCTGTAGAAATAGTGATGAATATCTTGGTGGCCGATATAATGTAATGATGAGCACTGATAATTCTGCTTTGAGCTCAAGAGCAAGATATTCAAATGATGTAAATTCACCCAGGTCCATATCATTACACACAAACTGTGTAGAGAAAATGGCTGCAATCCCCCCTCCTTTCCTGTTTTGTCTGACTGACTGATACAAATTATAGTTTGGAGGACAAGCCTCTATCAGTGTTGCTACACGAGTAGTGCTGTTTAGCCAGGTCTCAACTAAAAACATGCAATGCAAATTCCTTTCAATTATCAGATCATTAACCAAAAAGGATTTGTTAGCCAATGATCTGACATTAAAAAGAGCTAATTTCAGCTGTAGGGATTCTGTGACAGGAAAGAAGACTGGTTGTGGCTGAACAGTAACAAATTTAAGATTACTGAGACAGGTACCGGATGGTCTGTGATTGTTGCGATGTGTTTGACCATGCCACCGGCTGTTTAAGATCACCGGTATGTTTAAAGAAGCGGCATGGGGTCTGTCTCATCTCTGGTAGACACCTGAGTGATGATGTCTGTGGTTATTGCTGTGTAATATTTCATCAATTTGACTGAGCTTCAGCGTGGCAGCTTTAATTAACTCCTTGATTGGTGAGTGTGGTGGAGGGGGAGAGGGGGGTCGTTGGGTCCCTGATTTGGACAGAGACATCCTCCGAATGCCTTGGGTGATGTGGAGCAGAGGGTCAGGTGAGGGGGGAGAGATACCAGCTGTCTGCCTGTGCGCGCTGTCCTTCACGCTTATCTTGTTTGGGTATGGCATTCCAAGAGCATGATGTAGGTTGGCACCAAGTAGTCTGGATCCAGTGATGTTTGGATGAACCCCATCGGGTCTGAAGCGGTCTTTGCAGTTCCAAAAGATATTGAAATTGTCAATAAACTTTATCCCATGGGTGAGGCACGCCGATGTCAGCCATGTATTCAGGCCAAGGAGTCTGCTAAAAGATTAGATTCCTTTCCCCAAAGTTGGAATGGGGCCTGAGATTGACAGTCGCTCAGTTTCTCCAGTAGCAGGGAAAAGTCTTTTTTTCAGGATCTCAGAGCCAGTTTTCCTTCGCAGAATGTCAAAAGACCCAGCGTGGATAATAATCCTCATATTACTTGGATGTGTAGAGAGGATAACTGATAACAGCCCTGTTAGCTCCCTGACAGATGTGTCAGCCATAGTTAAATTTTCGGTCTTTGCTATTCTTACATGCCTGGTTATAGAGTCCCCAATCAGAATAGTGTTTGGCTTATCAGGTGTGGAGTTAGCAATGTCTCTTCTGGCCCTCGGCCTAGCAGTGGTTTTGGGGCTATTTCTTGGAGCCTTAATGCTAGTGGTGTGATTAGCTTCTCTGGGTTCAACATAGTTAGTATTATCACACATTTCAGTCAGTGGATCGTACCTGTTTTGCAATGAGAGTTAAGGTGGTGGAGTGAGCGTTGGTGCTCTCTTATTTGATTTCTTGCTGGATTTGCCTCTGCAGTGGACGACGTCAGACCAATTCCTGGCTGGAGTTGATGCTTTCGGTCTGGCGCCGATGCTGTGCCATTGAGAAGCGTCATTAGGGAAGGCTGGTTTGGGAGCCTCCGCAGCTAATCCAGTGGCGTTGGGACCCATCCAGGGAAGCGTGTCAGCCATGTCCGTGACAGGATACTCTAGATTTGATGTAATCCCTCGTATGAAAATCTGTGTCTGTCCGTTAGCATTTGGTGGCTCGGCACCTTGTACAGACGCTGCTAGAGAGTCAATGAATTGCTCATCCTCACGTATTTGATACAGTGTTTCAATCTTCTTTTCAAGCTGCGATATCCTCTCAATCAGTCGCTCACACTCCATGCAGCTCACTGATTTTACTGGGTTTGGAGACATAACTTCCACGTTGTCTTTTGCCGGTCAGAGAAGCTTTGTTGTTTAGAAACAAGTCCAAATGTTTGCTTTCAAACCAAGTGTTCAACCGACGTTCTTACTTTAAAAGATAAATTAAAGAGTAAAACAATAAAATAAATTTAAATAAGTAAAACAATAAAACAATAAAATGTAACAAATGGACAGAAATGGACAGAAAGTAAAGCAAGCAAAGCAAAGCAAAGCAGGAGCAGCAAGAAAATGCGACCTCTCTCCTTGAGCGCAATCAGTAATATCCTATGCTCCAATATGCACACAACACTATATGCCTGTTTCGTAGAATGTAATTTAGTATTCTTGTTTAATAAATCTATTTTTGTTAAACCTGGTGTCTGTTTTCATGTCTTATGAGCACGAGAGCAGAGTCAAACCTAATCATTAGAATGTAATACCTTCAACCCTTATGAATTACTAGTGATTAGTGCTTTGATGGTAAATTAAAGTAGTAGTAATTATAATCCATAATAGTCAAACGAGACTGATTTAATTTTAACCTAATTTAGGAATAATAAGGGTAAACCTCAGTATCCCATAGTTATTGCCTATATTTCTGGCATCCCATGTAAGAGTTATATATACATATTCCTTTCATGATTGGTGCCTGGGTGAGACTGGTAAGGTATAGATAGGTACGGATATGTTTTATTTGTCTATATTATCTCCGCTACTATCAAATGTATATGTAAACACCCTGCATGAGTAATATGCCATTTGTAAGAATTTGTAATATGCCATTTGTAGCTCACACTAATTAAATTAGCTTAGCTGTATTCCAAAGCAATGCTATCTTTCATAAATTATTTAATGTAACTTGGCCCTGTGTTATTTCATTTTACCATCTCAAGAGAATGTGGTCAATGAAACTTTATGTGCCACATCAAACTGTGAAATGACAATTATTTATCGAAGAAATAAATTGTGATTCAGGTGTGTTACACTTAGATATGATAAAGAAAAATGACTAGACTATAGGCTATGTTTGAACAATTGTCTACATCTAGTGCTTAGGGTCTATGAAAAGCACAGCATAAGGGTCAATGACATGACGTGATTTCTTTCTGTCCGAATTCATTACTTTCCTAAAAACAATTTAAAAAAAATCAAAAAACATGTTATATATCAAATTGCACTACAATATCCCCTTTATGAGAAACCCTTCTCATTTTATTGAAATTCAATTTATTTTTCGAGTTTTGGTGTTCTAAAGTCCCAAAATGTCAGGTGGTGCGACCGTCCGAACATACATGCAGAGAACAAAACTGCAATAAAAAGGATCATTTTCTCAATAAAATTCCTAATCAAATAGTTTGGCATGATTTTATGTTAGACTGCTTATAAATGACAGAAAGTAGTTTAACAGTCCTATTTCAAAACTATACTACTTAAAAAACCGAGAAATTGACTTCTCCAAATGTCGGGGGGGGGGGGGGGTGACATCACACAGAAGACCCCACAGGACCCCTGTCATGCAGTAACAAGGTTAGTAACTCTCCCACAAATATTACAGGTTGGTTCAACTTACCATGTCAGGTGGTATGACCCCTGGAAAACTATGAAAATTAGTTTTTATTCAAAAAATGTGTATTTGATTGAAGAAATATACACTACTCACAAAAAGTTAGGGATATTCGGCTTTCGGGTGAAATTTCAGGATGAACCTAAAATGCACTATAACCTTTACAGGTGAAATTAATTTGACCTTCTCTAAACTTTTGAATGCACATGTCCAACTATTCAATGTTTCAGTACTTTTTGCACAACTTGCTGTTCTCTAACAAGGAGCTGAACGGCAAAATTCACAACAGGTGTTTGATCCATGAATCGACCAATAAATTTCCTGGTTCAATTAGAATTGGTATTTAAACAGTCCTCTTCATCATGCTGTTCACATTTTGACATCATGAGACCAAGACGACACCTAACAATTGATCAACAGTACCTCGCCATTGCGAGGCTTCAAACAGGATGCTCTCAGAGGGAAGTGGCCACTGAGCTTAGAGTGTCACAGAGTGTCATCAGCAGGTTGCAACAGAGATACAGAGAGACTGGAAGAGTCACAGAAAGGCATAGAAGTGGACGTCCTTTGGCCACATCCCACACTGATGACCGCTTCATTGTGAACAGTGCCCTGCGGAACCGGATGATGAATGCCACTCAACTCCAGGCACATTTAAGGGAGGTGAGAGGCACCCAAGTGTCACGTCAGACCATTCGAAACCGTTTACATCAGCGTGGTCTGCGTGCTAGACGACCTGCAAGGGTACCTGACCACACCACCAGGCACAGGCGTCATCGTCTTGCATGGGCCAGGGAGCATTTACGCTGGACGAGGGACCAGTGGGCCTCAGTGCTGTTCTCTGATGAAAGTCGATTCACGTTGAGCAGAAATGATGGCCGCCAACGATGTTGGAGACGTCAAGGAGAGCGCTATGCATCAGCCACTGTTGTCACCAGACGACCCTTTGGTGGTGGCGGTGTTACAGTGTGGGCAGGTGTGTCTAGTCAATACAGAACTGCCCTACACTTTGTGAATGGTACAGTGACAAGCCCATACTACCTGAATAACATCATTAATCCAGTCATTGTGCCCCTGCATGAACAACACAGGCCTAATTTCATCTTCATGGACGACAATGCTCCAGCTCATCGAGGTCGCATCATTAGGGAAAGGCTGCTGGAGACTGGGGTACCTCAAATGGAGTGGCCTGCACTTTCTCCAGACCTGAATCCCATAGGAAACCTATGGGATCAGCTGACTCACCGTGTAGAGGCTCGTAACTCTGTACCCAAGAACCTCAATGACCTGAGGGCCGCCCTTCAAGAAGAGTGGGATGCCATGCCTCAGCAGACAATAAGTCGACTTGTGAACAGCATGAGACGTCATTGTCAAGCTGTAATTGATGCTCAAGGGCACATGACAAGTTATTGAGACATTGACATTTTTGTTGTGGTATACCCACCACTGTTGTTGGCTTTTGTTTCAATAAATTGTTTGAGATGAGGAAATCACCATTGCATGCTTCTACTTAAATGCCCTACTTTCATGATACGTATAATATCACTGTAGCGTGAACTTACATTTTCCATAAATTTCACCCGAAAGCCAAATATCCCTAACTTTTTGTGAGTAGTGTATGTATAAGCTTGAGTTCAAGGACAAAAATGTATATAGGTGTCCAAGTTAATTCCTGTTAAATTTGAATTGAGTTTGAAAAGTCAGGTGGTGCGACCAATATGTCAGGTGGTGCGACTAGAATTACAGTTAAACCAATTGAAGAAAGTGATGTTAATTAATGTGTTTGAAGATAAATACATTTTCTTATACACTTTCTGTACACTTTCTGTATGATATTAAGTTGTTTAAAGGTGAAAAAGTCCTACTCTTCAAGAATATAGGACTATATAACCAAAATTGATACTCAAAGTTGCATAGTGTACCTTTTAAGTTATTATTTTTTCCATTCATTTTTGTAGATGCCATTATGAAGCAAAGAAAAAACAGCAGAGCATAGAGATAGTTTAAAAAATTATCCAGTTGCATTTCATTATTGAAATGTGTTCCTTGAGACTTGATGTTTCAGTTTTATTTTTAAAGCATTGATCAAATGTTGTCTTGTTGACATTACCATTGTGGCAGTATTGTTTTAAATGTTGAATGTGCGGTATTCAGTATTGACCTGAATGAAATGTAGTCCTCATTATTGAAATGTGTTCCTTGAGACTTGGTGTTTCAGTTATATTTTTTTAAGCACTGATCAAATGTTATCTTATTGACATTACCACTGTTGCTGGCCTGAATGAAATGTAATTGTATGATTAAGTTCCAGTATAAAATGTTTAGGTTTCAAATAAAAGCCAAATGAAACCAGAGTAAAATGCATTTACATATCCTTCTTTTTATTTTGTGAATATCAATCGTTATTGAGCACAATATCAGGTGGCGCAACTGGTCATGGTCAGGTGGTGCGACCAGCAAATTTACATTTAAATGTATCCATTCCCATTGCAGTCTGCAAATTAAATCAGAAATATAACTGAAAATCTTTAAATATTGTATACAAATCATTTTTACTGTTAGAATTTTTGTTTTCTTTCTCTCTATGGAAAAAAGGTGTTTGAAAACATAAAACTGCCATAAATAAAGAAATTAAAGTGGAATTTACCATGTGATGTGTATTTTACACACTACAATGATTCATATTTGCAGGTTTTCAGTAGTGGTGAATACATTAAAAGTGTATTATTCAAAATTCATATATGGGTGCGCCACCTGACATTTCTGGGTGGTAAACTCTGAAATCTTGTTTAAAAATGTATATATCACCTTAAAAGCTATGAAACAAATATAAATACACAGGATACATTCTTGTGGAATTAAGAATGTATTAAAATCCATTTTGGTCAGTATTTTTCTTTTTTCATTTTGAAAACCTTATTTGTCATTGACCCATAAATAAAATGCATTATTATTATTATTATTATTATTATTATTATTATTATTATTATTATTATTATTATTATTATTATTATTATTATTATTATTATTATTATTATTATTATTATTATTATTATTAATAATAATAATCGATTTATTTATGTAGAATATTTGTATTTGAACAGAAACCTGTGGGGCCCTACAGAGCTAAGACATTCTTTTGTTCAGAAAATTGTGTTCACATATAACAGTTATTATTTCACATTAAAAGAATTAGTCAGCTACTATTTTACTTATTTGGCATCATCTGACCCACAAACATACATGTGTCTGGATAGGTTTGTAAAATGCAATATTTAGGCTATTTCTATGTTAAAATACTTCAAATTTTTATCTGTATTAATTTATTCATCTCCCCTTTCTCTATTGTAAATTATGTTTCTTGGTATAGCTTAAATGTCGGCGAATTGTAGCAGCGAACACCTGTACATTTTCTAAAGTATGGTAAGATGAAAAAACACAGGGCCAAGTTACATTAAATAATTAAGATTAAGATAAGATTGGGTAGCATTGCTTTGGGATAGAGCTAGGCTAGTTTAATTAATGTGAGCTACGATACGCAATATTGTTGGTTGTAACTTGGCCACATTTTGATATCAATACTTTTAAAGGCAGGCCTTTTTGCAAATTAGAATTAATTACTTACAGACAGTGCTTTGTAGGCTATGTGTGAGTAACTTGGAAAATGTTTTTTGTTGCAATATAATTTATTTTTATAGCCTATTGTGTTTGTTACGAGTCGCTCTCGCCTCCCAAACTCTGTTGCTTGTGTGCGTCTTCTATTTTTAAAACACTGTGTTTATGAAATTATAACCTATAGATGGTAGGCTATTCTATGGGAAATCCGTACACCACAAAAATTAACGGGTCCTCCATGACAGATAAAGTTAGGGATATAAAATTTGTAATGGGGAACTATTTAGCTACAAGTCGGATCTTTAGCCTAACTGCCAGACGTTTTGCCTGTTTGCCTCGCATTACAAGCAATCCCAACACGCCTTGCCAAAGCGAATAAATGGCCTCTCATTTAAAATTAATAGAGGATGTAATCGGCCGACAAATTCCTTTCTTGCCACTTTCTCAATTTTTTGCATGTTGTACAAAGACATTTTCAGACTTGCAGTAGGCTGGGTTGTCTTAGGCATAGGAAGTAGTCTAGCCTATGGGAGATATGAAAAGAAGCAATCAGATGCCCATGAGAACGCATGTATTATTAGGCCAGTGTTGACATGGTTTATAGTGAAAGTATGCTTGTTGAGAATGTGTTGCCAATGGTAGTTATAATTAAATTTTTTACATTAATGCAACAACGCAATCTTAAAGGGATAGTTCGGAATTTTGGACATAATGTCTCAATTACGATTTACCCATCATGTACGTGATTGATGGAAACCATTTTCAGCTAATTCCATGCTGTCCCTTCTTTTGGACATACACACGTTGCTAATGCTAGCGCAACTCTATGACAACCGGTAGCATCCACTACCAAACGCACTTAAACACTTCACATTGCACCCAAAGCAAATAAAATACGACGATAGTCTATCGGGGATATTTTGAGTGTTTATACCATCATTTTTGAATTCAAACTATCGTTGAATCCTTTACTTTGTGCTAACCTAATATTCTCTGTGGAAGTACGGCGGCGGAGCGAACGTGGCCATTGCAACTTGTTACTCTTCTTTGTTGTTGCAGTCGACCAGTGCCGGCACTACATTCATAGGTAACGTAAAGTATCGCTCCCCCGATAGACTGTCGTCGTATTTTATTTGCTTTGGGTGCACTGTGGAGTGTTTAAGTGCGTTTGGTAGTGGATGCTACCGGTTACCATAGAGTTGCGCTAGCATTAGCAAAGTGTGTATGTCCAAAAGAAGGGACAGCATGGAATTAGCTGAAAATGGTTTCCATCAATCAACTACATCATGGGTAAGTCGTAATTGAGACAATGGGCCCTATCTTGCCGATCTTATCGCATGGCATTAAGTGCATTTAAGGCGTGTCCAAGTCCAGTTTTGCTATTTTAATGGCATGTTTTTTGGGCGCTAAGCACGGTGCAACATGAAAATGGGCTGAACCTAGTCTCCTCATTAATTATAGGTGTGTTTTGGGCGTGACATGCAATAAACCAATCAAAATGTCATATCCCATTCCCTTTACAAGCCTTCTTTTCCACCTTGGCGGATTGCTTATATGATGGCGAAACAGACATGCTCGTGCGTGTTTAGTGTGACCAAGGAATAGGCTATATGGATCAATGATCAATATTATTCGGACTAACCATTATGAGTTCCCGGTAATTCCGGACAGTGCTGTTATTTTACAAAATATATGCGGTTAAATTTTGTTAAAAGCACCTGCAACAGCTGAGAATAAGCTACCAATGGCTTCCGTCTCACCTTAGAAAACGCCAAATTAGACTGCTGGTTTAACGAATTTCGTTTGATTATGCAATGAAGCAATTAACTCATGTTCATTAGGCCTATCTGCATTCTAATAAATAACGTTATTTTGCCTTAAAGATGACACTAAATACAATAAAGCTGTCATGTTGGCAACCCATAGGTTCTCGCATATTTTCCCTTGTTTTATAATGTCCTGCTTATGGAAATGTGACCAACCCGTTTTACTGGTAGCGTAATGCTTTAAAACAATCCACTTTCCCAGGAAGACCGTGAAAAGTGCGATTTACAGCAGGAGAAACAGACCTGCTTCTGTAAAGCGCACATGCAAATAATGGTATTAAAATTAATTGTGAATTAATTGTAACTGCAAATTTGTTTTTGTTTCTAATTAGACGCTTAGTTCTCTTTAAAATCTTTTGTTCAGTTATGGAACAACAGGTGAAATCAGCGGGGTTTTAATAAGCCGAGGGTATGGAAACCTTGTCACTGAAATTAAAAAAATATGAAGGGCAAAGAATAGCTAACGTTACAATTCAGTTAACATGGTGACATTTATCTACGTTTTTTAACCATAGACTATCGAAAAAACCTTATGCACAGTGAATCCGCTGTAGCCTAGGCTATTTGAAAAACAATAAATGCAATATTCACTGGACAAATTTTGAACTTTTTTCAGTCACAAACGATTCTATTTACTCACAGGCTGTTTTCCTAGATAAACAGAGCAGTATTGCAATGACATCTGAAGCGCATTTTCAGAACTGAAATGTCCGTCTATTGCAGTGCGCAAGTTTTCCATTGAATGACAATTCACGCATTAGGTGCAAATGACAATTCGTGCATTAGGCTTGATATAGGTGTTATCAGCTCCTTTTTAATGGATAGCCATTGTCCCGTACCATCGCACATCGCCTGTATGTTGATGGAGTAAGCTGAGGGACAGGTATATGGTCTTTGACCTATGGACCCTTTTATTATTATGCATTTTTTTATATAGCCTACACAATAATATTTCACATTGTAATCTTGATATTTTAATCATGCTTGTGCGTGCCCCTGTGTGTAACAGACAGGAGGGTACGCGCGTTGTGCACACGCCTATGTAGACGCACTTATATGCGCCATTAAAATAACATGTAAACAACTGTGACATGACTTTAGACCAGGTTTGTGGTGGTTCTAGCGCAAGCGCTTTCTGCTGGCTCAAGATAGCAATACGCCAACAACAATCCTGGCCACTCCTCATCTTAAGACCAACACGCCCAGTTCACTTGCAACGGGTGCAAGAATACATGGTATTTAAACGACATGAACGCAAGGCGTTATAATGAACCCAGCGCCGGGTGTAAGATAGCAAAGACACTTGCGTTTGGGTTAGCGCCGCATAGCGCCGGGTGTAAGATAGGGCCCATTATGTCCAAAATTCCGAACTATCCCTTTAAACAGATGATAATTTGCATTAAAACTATTTTCTCTGGCCGACAAATGGGATATTTGTTCGCGTACTGCCTAATGTGACCTGAGGTGGTAGTGAGTAGCCAAGTTACTGGATTATGTCTGCTGACTTCCACTGTTTCACTTAATGAGGCTACAAGTGAAACAGTGAACAGTTAATATTGTTAAATGCATTTTATTGTATATAATGATGGCAGTGCTGTCTAGCCAGCAACACTTAAATAGTTTAATTATTCATTTTAACTGAACAGAGCTGAATGAAATGGCAGGCTAGTGTAAAATGTGGCGACACCATGTTTTGGGTAAAGAGTAATGTTAATAGTGAGAAAATCTGTCTGCGGTTAAGTGTGACGAGCATAATTTAGCCTACACATCGTTGTTGTCCCATATACAAAAAATGTTTTAAAAAGGTTTTTGAGCAGTGGGTTTCGAGCGTAAGTAAAGCATCAGAATCTGCGACTTTAAACATTAGGCCATGAGTTGCAGTTCCGGTGAAATGGACAATATAGAGTGAAGTGGAATGCGGACCGTGTCGGTTTACTGACCTCTGTCCTCTGCGTACTTTAAACAGTTAACAGTTACTACTGTGAAATTTCTTAGCCTTTGCAATAAAAATAATTTTTTTGTCAAAAGAACATTCTTTGCAGACTGAGCACATTGTGTGTGTCTAAAATAAATGTTAGGAACAGGTGAGGATCGAACCGACAACCTGCTACATGGTTGCGCAAAGCTGTAACCACTAAGCTACAGACGCTTTCACAGTTTGTATGGTAGACAGCCTCTTAAGCATGTAGAGATAGTGTACTTTCAGACGAGGCAATGTTAAACAGACCTTCTCATTGGCGGATTAAATGCGGATATCCAATGGGGAGAATTATTCTTTGAGGTCATGGATCATTTTGAATTAGCATCTTCCCATTGGGTAGAATTTCCCCCCAGCTAACTTTGTTTAAATACCCGCCTAAAATACCCACTGAAATTGCAGTTTTAGTTTGATGGTATGTAGTATAAAGTTTATATGCTGAAATAGCATTAGGAAAAGTTGGCAGTTGTCCAAAACAACGGTAGACCTACTTTGTGCAGCAGTGTGCATTTCTATCTTCCAGTCTACTTCCGTATCGCAATGTGACGCCGGCCACTGTTCTCGCGCGGAGAGATGCTAAAAGTTACCGGCTGTTCATCAATCTAAACCGAGGCTGAAACGACATAATCATATCCAATAATTTGAGAAAAATTATCATCCTTGTGCACTCGTTAATCATATGTGCATTTTCGTTTCCAACAACGACACTTGTAAACCTTATTTGAGTGGAGTTAGGTGGTTATTTCTAAAGCAAATCAGCTGGGGGGAAATTATATCCAATGGAAAGATGCTAATTGTTAGCATTAGGATAGCTACAACGGTGAGAACAGGACAGCATCTCATATCATTTCAGGGGTAAGTAAAACAATATCAAATTCTTCAAAATGGGTGAACAATCCCTTTAACTGATCAATTGCTGTGCTACTCAAGTTCTGAGTAAAACCAAAAGCCAGCAGACCCTTCAGCTCAGCAGGACCAGAAGTGAGGACCACTGGCTCACTACCGACATGCTTTCCACAGCATTTAAACTTCCACTTCCTGACTCTCCACATATTCAATCAAATAATTATTTTTATAAATGTTTCAATTGTATGGCTAGTCACTTAATTATGCCGCTTTAGTGCCTACGGGGATCCCGGGAGTAAAATACAAGTTCCCTGCAGGTCACATGGTGGAGACAGACTGGTGGCCCTTCCTATTATGCAACATGAGACTGGAATAATTTACAGAATCATATCAATGGGCATTTTTAAAGCTACTGTACAAAGTACTGTGTCACATGAATGTAACTGTTTTAAATGATAAGTTGCTATGCTCTTAGGAGTTTATAATCTTTTATCCTCTTTGTGTTGCTATGTATTATTGTGTTGCTGTTGCGTAATATAGTATGTTCCGGTGCCATCTTGGCCACATCTCTCTTGTGAAAGAGCTTTTTCCTCAGTCAGACTTCCTGGATAATAAATAAATCATTTTCTGAGAGTTTCTTTATTGGATAACAGTACCTACTTTCTTGGAAAGGGTTTACAAGTGTAAGTGTTAGATGCATTTCCCATTTTTTTACTTTTGGTTTACCTGAGAGGATAATTGGCTTAGTGTCATGCTTGGATTTTGGCGATTGTTGCTTCTGTTCCAGAACGGCCAGCATGCTCCCCAAGTCAAGCTGAATGGGAACCTTGCTCTTCTTTCCACCACGTTTCTCTGATTTCTGCCAAAAAATAAGGCATTTCAATTCACATTAGAGTAATTTTGATTTACCCATCATGACTACAATACAAGCATAATAATTTCTTTGATAAACTATGAAGAGATAGGCTCAGCCGACTATTATTTAATTCATTTTCACAGACAAGGTTGTAAAAGTAATAAAAAAAGTTTAATTCAATGAATCTAATATTTAACCCCCTGACCCCTTCACGCAGATGCCGTAGTGGCCAAGACATTGTTGGGACATTGCTCAACTGAGACATTCATTGTTCCTGCAACCAAACTATGAGTGCAAACAACAAACTCCGTGTTCTAGCTTTATTAGTTCGCAATTTGTGACAACAATACAGAATACAGAGTTTCTAAGTGCCATTACTGTCCCGTAGCTAGTCCATTTAACAAGCAACCCCGCACCCTGAGTCTCACCTGCAACTGTACCTACCTACATGACACAGTGGATAATAGCATCTATCTGTGAGTTCAAAAAAAAATTTTTTCATCACCAAAAATTTGTATTCCGTCATAGCAACAAGATAAACCTGACAATAGCCCGAACCTATGCCAAAAACAGCCATGAAAAGCTCTGCTCACTCAGTTGTAAAACAACTGAAATTGTATGTAATTATACCACGTCATTCTATCAATAGCTCTATCAACTATCAATATCTTCTACTAAATTTGAAATACACAATCCTACCATTGGTTTTATGCATAGAGATGTTCCTTTCAAAATTCAGTGATCATCCGTTTCAGAAATACACACCACTTTATAACGCTAATACATTATCTGAAGTGTCTATTTGCCTAATGAAAAAAGTGAAGTTTTATTGAGTTACAAGAGTGAATGATTAGCCTACATACGTATTTAGGTGTGTGCGATATCAATGTTTTTATCTTCAACCATCAGAAGGGGCAAATGCATATGGTTTATAATGGACAAAAAATATTTAATTCATTTTATGACATGGATTGGGTTTTGGACCCATAGATATCTATCCCCCCAGGGTCCAAAATTAATGTTTTGGCTTACCAGCCAAGGTGGCTGGTAGATGAAAACAATTACCAGCCAGGCAGATTTTTTTACTGACCAAAATTTATAAATAGCTTTTTACTATCGCCATGTGTTATAATTACTATGTACAACTGTTATATGCATATACTCATGCATAATTTTCAGTGGATTTAAGGAATGAGTCATAATTAGTTGTTTAAGTGCAGATAATTTATTAAAACATAGAAGATAAAGTAGAAAGTTATAAGAACATGTTGTCAATCAAAGTCCTATTCTTTCAAAAACTTAGTGAAGTGCAGAACTGAAGGTTTGACTGACAGGGAGTGTGGCTAATTGACACATCATTGTTTTATCAAATACAATAATTTTGTCAATGAATCTTATGCATTATCAAAATTGCCAAATTAAGACAAAGTTAATTTGACCTAGGCTACTCTACGAGCCAGCAGTAGGCTACACACTCACCACCATGAAGCCACCTGTATTGGGATGGCAGGTATGCCATACGCTAAGTTACGGCTTGGTGGGGCATGCCCCATACCTATACAGCACCGAGAGTTTGGCACTTTTCAGGGTTTCCTACAGAAGTAACCACAATGACCATAGACTCTCAGCCCTTAAAAACATTCACTTCTGTATGTTCTGACCTAATGTAACCACACAGCATTCAGATACAACTTCACACATCCACACAATAATGCCCCAAACTTGGGTTATTTTGCCGTTTTTCTCCTTCCTCTTCCGCTTCTTCTTCTTCTTCCCCTTCCCATTTTCCTGCCAAACTGCCTGCCTCCGTCGCGATGTTATCCAATGGGGAGAATTATTATTTGAAGGTATGGTCCGTATACCTGCTCATCAAGCTTATCGTCCAATAAAAACGCTTCATACTAATGTAGCTAATGCCTTCATGCTTTCCAAGAAGCTACTGTGGTCCTGTGGTTAGAACTGCAGTCTCACACAGTGGATTGTGGGTTCGAGCCCAGCAGGGCACATGTGTATTTTCCACAAAAACAATGTGCAACTGTTAAGTACTTTTCATTTCTTAGACTGTTATTATTTTCACATTGACACATTAACATATTTTTATTGCAAAGGCAAAAGAGGTTTCCAATATTAACTGGTCAATGTTTCACTTGTATTTCACTTGTACTATATCACACCCTCCCCAAACCAGACGCTCGCTCTTGTCTGGTCTGGGGAGGGTGTTACGCTCTGCTCTTGCGATCATGACTGACTGGCTGTGGAAACCCCTTGCCCCGGCCAACATTTCTTTATTCATTAATTTCTTCACTTCAGCTCTGTTCACTTTATCCTTTTCACACATAACACAAGGTCACCATAAAATGAACTACTAGGAAAATTAAGAATTTACAATAATAGCCTACATTAAGAATTGAGGATAGCCTCTTTTAAACTGCAAGCCTTTAAGAGATCGGATTTATAAACCGCCAATTCCCCAAACATATCTGATTCATGGTTAGTCACTTTCAAAAAAAAAAAATAAATAGCCTCCGAATGTGGATCTAGTCTACGCTACTCTGCTGATAATGTAGCTTACTGCAAACACTTTTAATAATAATAATAATAATAATAATAATAATAATAATAATAATAATAATAATAATAAGAAGAATTATCTCTGGTATGTACTTTCTTAGTAGTAGCTATTGTTTTCTTTCTGGCTAAGATTCCTGGGAAATATGCGTTCTCCAATTAAGCTTGTTCGCCAACGTTACTTCCTGCTTCTCGTCAGGAAGCAGATACAAGCTAGGCTACTACGAAGCGAATCAACATGCATTATAGCCTACATTAATTGCACTACAGAAAACTAAACTAAACCTAGCTGTCCGGTGCCAAAACATTTCCCGCAGGTAACGTTCTACACTACCAGAAAAAAAAACTCTGCTGTGCAGAAACTCACTAGCTCGCTCGCTAGTTCGTAGCCCACACATGGAAGGTTGGAGTTACGTACGCATCCGGCAATCCAGTGTTGAATAGCCTAACTCTGCTGTGCTTATGAACTCACTAGCTCGCTCGCTAGCTCGTAGCCCACACATGGAAGGTTGGAGTTACGCATCCGGCAATCCAGTGTTGAATAGCCTAACGTTAAATGTATTTCATAGAATACTAATAGCCCTATTTTAAAACTGTATTTCCATATTTTACTGATGCAAACCATTTAGGCTGTACTAGCTATTTAGGCTGTATGTCTTTCAGCTAGAATGTGTTTGCGTCTAGCCCATTGTGGATGCATGTCTCCATGTAGACTTGGTTCATTAATTTACATGCTTCTTCATGATCCATAGCTCAGGTGGTGCTTGGTGTTCATTGTATTTCATTACACATTAAATACTGCTCATCTACAAACTCTTTTAATGTAATTGTGTGCTGTCTGTAATAGGATAACTGTTTTCATTCTTGTAATAGAGGGCATTATGGTTAAGCGAATGTCTGCATACATTTCTTTGGAATGCATGTCTCTCTCCGTGTTTATCTTCATGCATTATTCATCATTTGTTAGCTATAAAAAATAAGTGATATCAGATCAAAAACGTCTACGACGTAAAAAAAGCCAAGTTACTCATGCATAGTCTACATAGCGCTGTCTATAAGTTCTTAATTCCAACTTGCAAAAACTAGGCCTGCCTTTAAAAGTCTTGATATCAAAATGTGGCCAAGTTACAACTAACAATATTGCCTATCGTAGCTCACACTAAATAAACTAGCTCTATTCCAAAGCAATGCTATCCAAACTTTCCTAAATTATTTAATGCAACTTGGCCCTGTGTTTCTTCATCTTACCATCTCAAGAGAATGTGGTCAATGAAACTGTATGTGCCACATCAAACTGCAAAATGAAAATAATTTATAGTGGAAATACTCTGATTCAGATGTGTTGCACTTAGAAATTAAACAGAACAATTACTACACTATAGGGCATGTTTGAACAATTGTCTGCATCCACTGCTTTGGGTCTATGAAAAGCACAGGAATGAATAAAATGTATTATTATTATTATAATTATTATCATTATGTATTTATTTATTTATTTTGATTTCTATCAAAACCTGTGTGGTCCTACAGAGCATAGATATCCTTGTGTTCACAAAATTCTGTTTGCAAATAAATACTATTATGTTAAGAAAATTGGTCCTATTACTTATTTGCCACCATCTGACCCACAAACATGTCTGGATATGTTTGTAAAAATGCTTTATGTACGCTATTTTCTAGGTAAAAATATTACTCATTTTTATCTGCATTTATTTATTCATCACCCCTTTCTCTATTGTACATGATGTTTCTTCATATAAATGTCTGTTTGTGAATTGTAAAGAATGCTGTAGCAGCAGTTAACATTTTAAAACCTGTACATTTTCTAAAGTAAACTTGCCAATAAAGTACAACCATATCCTTTCGGGAGTGTAATTATTCATCAACTGTTAAAATTGTTCCATGAGGCACAATCTCTTCACATGCAAGATGAAGAAACACAGGGCCAAGTTGCATTAAATAATTTAGGAAAGTTTGGATAGCATTGCTTTGGAATAGAGCTAGTTTATTTAGTGTGAGCTACGATAGGCAATATTGTTAGTTGTAACTTGGCCACATTTTGATATCAAGACTTTTAAAGGCAGGCCTAGTTTTTGAAAGTTGGAATTAATAACTTATAGACAGCGCTATGTAGGCTACCAGGTAGCCTAATAGTCCAGTGCAAATAAGGCATTTGACATCCCGGAGAACACAGAGGGCGTGCAGCCAGAACATCATCATAGCGAACGTCATAGGTAGCTCAGACAATTGTAGTTTGCTCTGTTATGTGAATTTTCACTCTCGTTATTCCCCTAAATGCCGGCTCATGACGACCCAAGAATCGCATCGATCAACTTCGTGGGAATGTCATGGTTTTCCGCACTTACGTTATTTTGTTATACATGCACCTGCATCAATAAAATGACTCAATTCGCACGGTTACACTGGCATGATCCTTCTATTTTACATACACTTTAAGTTAAAATTTTAGCATGACATTGGCGATTTTAGCATGACATTTCTGGAGGGGCAGTTTTGTATGACGTCACCATCAAAAAAATAAAGATAGCCAATTAGTCTATGGCAAGCCTATGCTATGGGCTGCGCTGTAGTGCCAGGGAGCAGAAAGATTTAGAAACTGAATACAATATATCACTTCAGCACAACACAGAACCCTACATTGAGTTGCCTATACTGCAACAAAGTAATAGGATGAGACAGACACATTTCTTCAATAACTTGCATGCTTTATCAAAACCGTAAATACATAAGCATATGACACGTTGTTAACTTGTAGGAAAGTGAAGACAAGTTTGATCAAATTTATCCAGAACTAATGCAATTATAGCCTAGCTAAAATACAAAAAACGCAAAGCATGCCAACGGCATATTATAATAACGAGAATTATCAGATAAATGTCAAATAAATATGCAAACATTTAATACAAACATTTGGTATTGCTTTAGATGTTAAGACATGCCTTAACATAGCTAAAGTGAATGATGAAGTAATTAGCCTAAGCTTTTTAAAATGCCGCTTTAATAGCCTACTGACGGCATGTAGACTATGATTCAGCGTAAAAATAAATAAATCATTCAAACTTGAACTTAAAGAAACTTCAAAAAGGTAAAACATAGGTGTCAACCTCTAGAGAGGGCTGCCCTTATTTTCACGCCTGCAAAACTATAAACCGTATAGAACATTATCTATTATCTATTAAAATCACTAGCTTATTTGTCTGATTCAAGTTTATTTAATATATTCCTGTATATAGCTTTTCACATAATAATGAGTGTGTAACAAATTCAGCAAGGTCCATACTGTTCAGTGTAATTTACAGCTTAATCTAGCCCCCCAATTCTCATAGAGATCCATTCAAATGCAGAAAGGTTATTGTAACTCTTGTAAGAGTATCAGCAAATAAGATATCAAGAGTCTTTTGATGTTGTTGTGGGATTGATTTGCACTTTTTGCACCAAAGCACGTTCATCTCTAAAAGACAGAATGCGTCTCCTTCCTGAGCGGTATGACAGCTGCATGGTCCCATGGTGTTTATACTTGCATACTATAGCTTGTTTGCAGTCACGTGATTCTGATGACGCGCGAAATTCAGATGGGGGGCAGGAAGTGAAGAACACTGATTTGAAATGATGGAAAGTCAATACACAAAAGCGTTGGACGGGCCTACACGCAGGAAGTATCATCAAAAAATATATAAACATATTGGATATGATCCGTACACGCTGAGGAAAAGCGATTTTTCTCACGTCTTGGCCGATTTGCCTGGCGTGGAGGCGATCGACATCACAAATTACCTCGTCCTCCAGACCTCCTACTACACGGCTAGCCAGATGAAGGCGTACAAGAGTCTGGAGGCTTATAACTATTTTGTGTGTGGTTGGGTCAACGACCTTGCTGTGGACTCCCTGGACCCCTGTCAAGGACCTCACATCCTCACGTTGAGAACCACTGGCCGTGATAGCTAGCGAACGTTAGCATTGCTAAAAACAAAGACACCGGAAGATAGCGTTAGCTATCTAGCTGCGAAACACAAACACACAGGGTGATATCACAGATGTAACATTAGCTATGTTTCCAGCAATATTGCCTCCTGGTCTGTATTTTTGTCAGTTTTAGCCAGCTATGTAAGTAGCTAAATTACTGTAGCCTTACCCTTCACAAAGTGGTCACTGCATATACGAGCGTTGTCTGACTCCAGCTCCTCCAGACTTAAGACGGAGATTTTTGATCCACGTCTGCCGCCGTTTTTCTGAGTTTTTTAAACTTCTCCCCTTTATGCAGTGGCGGCTCCTGAGCTGAAAATTGGGGGTAGCGGAAAACTTCCATTTAAACTGATTATTGGTCTTAATAATTTTTCAATCCGTTTCCTTGATTAACAATAGGCTACTACGGAAGTGTGGTGTTGCTGATTTGCCCACAGCTTACTGTGAACTAGTCGACGTTCATTGCTAGGGATAGCTGCTACATTATGGGAAGGATGTGCTTTGTCTTGTCTGTTCTGTAGTGATCTTGATGATGTCTCTGTATGCACTTACTGTACGTCGCTTTGGATAAAAGCGTCTGCTAAATGAATGTAATGTAATGTAATGTACATCAGCGTTTAATTCACCAATTACTCAATGCCATCAAATGTAGCCGGTTCTCCTCAATTAGGCTATTAGGCAAGTAATACAATTATTTGCAGGTTGTGCTAAATAAAAAAAATAATCTAACAAAAGCTGAGCTTTAAGATCGTTTAATTTCCATTAATATTTTCGGAATTAAGAGTGCGGAGAACGAAGAGCACATGTATCCACAATTATAATGTTGATTAAAATGTGCACAATTTTGCGACGCAAGTTAAAATAATTTTATTACTTGCCTAATAGCCTAATTGAGGAGAACCGGCTACGTTTGATGGCATTGAGTAATTGGTGAATTAAACGCTGATGTAGCCTATTGTTAATCAAGGAAACGGATTGAAAAATTATTAAGACCAATAATCAGTTTGAAGGGAAGTTTTCCGCTACCCCAAATTTCAGCTCAGGAGCCGCCACTGCCTTTATGTGTAACCAATTTAGCCCTTGTTTTTTCCCCGATTCGATCGGTTGGTACAACCGTAAACCGCGCAAAACTTTGGCATTTTAATAGTGCTTTCCTAATCTGCAAATCACTTCCTGCCCCCCATCTGCAGTTCGCGCCACTGCAACGCAGTGACATGACGTCACATGCAAACAACCTATTGTTTGTACAGACTGCCACGTCCGCAGTGTTTCAAATCCCGAGTGATACAGGAAGAGGCTGCGCAGTCTTTTGGTCAACAATTACATCATTGATGATACAGGAGTGTGCGCACCATCTTCCGCAAGAAGCATAAATTGGTCTTACAATAATCCAACTGTGTATAAATTGGTCTTAAATTGGCCTTACGTACTCAAACTGTGTATATCCGTGCAAAGTCTCAACCAAAGCACCCCAGTATTCTAGGGGGCACTGTGTTTACAATAAGCCCCAGAATACTAGTGTGCGGATATATACAACTAGCGTACTTCGGTAGGAAGTAGTTTTCAAAAAACTGTGCACAACAAAGTCTGTGGATGTCCGTGAGTAACTGTGTGATTATATTTGGAAAGAAATGCTGTTGATTTTTTCAAGTATACATTTGTGGCGCTTTGAGCACCACAAACATTGGTCCGTTCTATCAGGGTGATATCACAGCGGATATCTATAAAACTAGTGAGTTCTCAGCGAAACTACCTGGATGGATAGACAGCACTCCGGGTATGTAGAAACATATCAAAATTTAATTTATGGGTGAACTGCCCCTTTAAGTGTTAAAGTTGGAGTAGGCAAACTTTTTTTAGACAGATATCGTGGAATGGTCATGTCCCTTATAGTCTCCAAATCTAAAATGGCTAAATTGTGCACTGCTGTATATCATAAAATAATCATATATTTAACTACAAATCAACTGTGCTGGCTGATAAAACTCACTTTTGCATCATTTTCAAGTGGGAATTACTATCTTTTCATCAGTATAGGGGGATATATATCTATGGGTCCAAAAACCAATCCATAACCTAACATAAAATTATTTTTGTCCATCATAAAGCATAAACCAGTGTGTCATCGAGTGCGGCCAATGGGTTTAAGAGTTTGAGAGGATGTTGAGTGGGAACCATGGGCTTATCAGTTTACACTTCCCTCTTACCAATGATCAAAATAAGTTATTGTAGATTTTAAAATATTGTACAATATTGTTAGCAAAAACTACTGAACAAACACAGCACAAAGGCATGCCTGTGTGCTGTAGGTCAGGGGTTCTCAATCCTGGTCCTGGGGGACCCCTGTGTATGCTGGCTTTCGTTGCAACCGCAGTTGCAATCCCAGAATTTTAACAAGCTGTTAATTTTTCTTAATTAGGTGCTTGTCATGTTTGGAGGAATTATTCACCCTCTTAAGCCACATTATATCAGAAATAGCTATGGATGCCATGTAGAATAAACACCCCATGTTCACATTGTGCTATATTATTTAAAAAAGATAAGAAAATTATTTAACAGATCCATTTAAAGACTGATTTGAATCAATAGGCTCCTAATTGGTGAAAGTGTGGACACATGGCCACTAAAATTAACCATTTCGTAGATAATGAAGAATTCAAACACAAAGCAAATGATAACGAGCCAAACCTGCATTGTCTTAAGCTTAAAGAAAAAATTGAGTTAAACACATGTGTTCAACAACCTAATTAGGAGCCTATTGATTCACTTCACTCTTTCATTTGAGTGAAAATACATTATTTTCTAACCTTTTCTTATGTAATTGTTGCAATATAGCACAATAAGCACAATGTGAACATGGGGAGTTTGTTCTACATGGCATGCATAGCTATTTCTGACATAATGTGTCTTAAGTGGGCGAATAATTCCTCCAAACATGAAAAGCACCTAATTAAGAAAAATTAACAGCTTGTTAAAATTCTGGGATTGCAACTGCGGTTGCAACGAAAGCCAGCATACACAGGGGTCCCCCAGGACCAGGATTGAGAACCCCTGCTGTAGGTGAAGCAATGAGGCCCTGATCGCTGATGATGACAGCAGGCACCAATAAAACCCTGATTGCTGTGGAGATCAGGGTTGTTCTCTCTGAGCAGTTGAGCAGTTATGTTGTTTAGCAGCCACAGCAATTTACTTTGTCTTTAATTTAAGTTGCTTTGTTTAGTGTTTTTTTTGTAGGTTGCAGGTAGACAGACGGTTTAATTTCTTTGTTAAAACACCTTTTTAGTTAGTTTAGGCCAGAGAAGGGAAGCAGCCTCCCAGAAGACTTGCATCGGTAGAGAGGATAGATTCCGTGATTTCAGATTAGGAGTACTTGAGCTCTGGCCAGGTCTGTCCATCCTGTCAACCTACCTTTGGTATTGTATTGTGTGCATTTAATTTTTTTGGCAGTAAACTTAATTCTCTGGTTATTATAACACGGGCGTAACAGCCTCCAACTCGATACCTTTTTTTTTTAAATAGAAACCTATGGAGCCCTTTCTCCAACCTTTTCATCTATATTCCAGTGGTTCTGAATGCCATTGGTCAGAACTGATCAAGTGATTCCACTGCTGCAGCAGCCTCAGTGTAGACTTCTTATGGTATTTGTAACTGAAGATGAATTGTTTGTGAAATGGGTCATCATAACAAGTTTGCTTCCTACATGTATTTGCTAGCTGATTGGGTGAGAAAATTGGTAGTAATTGAAAGCACATCGCTTCATTGCTCTTTTAAAGTTTACTGGTTGTACACTTCGCTGTGTCTCCATCTTGTGCCGATTGTATCACATAACAGCAAAAAGCACACAACCTACTTGAATTATATTAGTGGCATAAAGACCGAAGTATGTGGGTCTGAAAAATCAGTTTGCAGCATTAGTGCCCCTTAAAAATGAAAGGTTTTCAGTACGTGTAGTTGCACTGCCTATAATCTGTCATTCTACTTCAAGCATGAACCTAAATGTTTTCTGTAAAGTTTGTTAGTCTGTGTTCCTTTTAAAACACATGCTTGAGCAGCCATCACTCCATAGCCTACAAATAGCCCAGTGTTTATTGTAGGTTATAATCACACTCAAGTGTTCAAGTCAGAAGTTTACATATACTTAGGTTGAAGTCATTAAAACTAATTTTTAACCACTCCACAGATTTCATGTTAGCAAACTATAGTGTTGGCAAGTCAGTTAGGACATCTACTTTGTGCATGACAAGTAATTTTTCCAACAATTGTTGACAGATTATTTCACTTTTAATTCACTATATCACAATTCCAGTGGGTCAGAAGTTTACATACACTAAGTTGACTGTGCCTTTAAACAGCTTGGAAAATTCCAGAAAATTATGTCATGGCTTTAGAAACTTCTGATAGGCTAATTGACATTATTTGAGTCAATTGGAGGTGTACCTGTGGATGTATTTTAAAGAGATACTGCAGAGCCTTTTCTAAGGCCTTTTTTACCGCTTCAATTTCAACTGGAACTCGTGAGTAGGTGTTGTAGGACAATTATCATTCTGTTTGTCTCTCCCCAGTTCTCTTCCTGAGTAGGGAACTCTTTCTATATACAGAAAACCCTAAAAATGCCCCTGTGTCTGTGTAACATTCCAACGCTATCTTTCACTTCCCTTCTGGAGCTCCAGGCCCCGGGGATCAAAGCATTAGGTAACAATAGGAGGGGGGTTAACAACCACCCGGCATAAGCCCAGACGATTGCGCATCGCAGATCACAGCCTCTGATCGCGCCAGCACGGCGCCTAAAGAATCAATCACTGCCCTTATATTTTGCGTAGAACATTACTGACGCCTAGCGAGCGTTCCCAGTATCTCTAGGGGAATCCATTCATGCTCATGAATGGAGAAAGTAGCCTCTCAGTAAATTTAATCAAAAATGCAGTTTCTGACGCCTAACGGAGCCGAATAAATAAATAAAGCCATGTCCAAGTCCTTATCGTGTAGCACCGCGTCTCCGAGGTTGCCAGCCCATGCCGCTAATGAATAATCAACCATCTCCCCCTAAACGAAGCCTGAAGTAATCGTGTTTGGTATGGTTAGCTCCATAAATTTATAACAAGAGACCAACTATATCCATGTATTTCGGTAGAGTTGAGAGTTATCTAACTTAATCACATTCCCATACTAATTTCTTAAAATTAGTGTGACCCGCCCGAGACGGGCGCTGTGACAAGGATGTGAAGGCGGGTACTCCCAACAACCAATAGCAGCGTGGACCCTCCTCTAGCCAGTCAGGTATTTTAGGGGGGCGACCTCAGGGACTTGCGCTCTTTTTCCATCTACGACTTCACCTGGACTCCTGCGTCTTTTGGTTAATTCCCGCGACCCACACCTCCGACAGAAAGACTGAGCATCCGAGTTTTCCGTTCGGTTCAGAAGCTGCATTATCCCGCGTTGGGCATCCACTGGGCCTGGGAGATCCTTCTTTTTCTCTTCACCTTTTCCTGGTTCGCGCTCGACTAGTAAGTAACCCCACCTTCCTCTCAATTACTCACTACCAGTCGAGTCGTACCACTGCTTTTCCTGATATACCGTTCCTACATTGTGTGTACCGCATCCCTTTGTTGAGTGTGATTATATAGTTTTAATAGCTTAAATATAGTAGCGATGTGTGTGAATAGTGATAACATCAGTGCCTTGGTCTTCCTGTAACCCACTACAAGGAAAGGTGATATCGCATTTCTATTCCACGTTTAGTGTATGTGTTGTTTTAATGGCGATATATTGTAAAATTAATATCGCTATATTCCCGTGTCTGTATTTTGTTATATCGTGTTGAATGCTAGTAGTGTAACACTGTTAGAGTCCCGGCGGATTCCCGCATTCCCCTATTAAACCTCATTAATTAAACTAAATGTTTGGACCTGTTTCCTCTCTCACGCTGACGGAGTGATCCACTAACAAAGTCACATCGAGACATTTGAATGTTATAAGTGCCGAGGGGGAATTCCCTCACTGCATATCACGTGCTTAAGGTTGATAAAGGGTGACCTATAGTGACTTGGGTTCAGTATTCAGAGTACTGAGCTGCTAACAGGGCAACTGAAGGCGATCCCTGAACAATAGTTCATAACTATTGTGTTGTAATTTAGAATAAATTAGTTAATTAAATTAATTCTAATTTAATGGGTAAAATCATTCTGAATTACCTACCATCAATCTGACATATTGGAGGTCCCACCGAGATGTCTCTACTAATGCTAAACTTTTGAATACCTTACGTTTAAGAGGAAAGTACTAGGACGGGTTTATGGTAATGAACTCAGCCGTGTGAGAGGAACTATTCACCATAAAAGAAGTTACCCATTTTGGAAATCTACGCCATACCTGTGTGTCTCACCACCCTGTTTAAAGTGTATTAAACCAGTTTCTTTTGAGTTTAACTCCTCAGTGCGAGCAGCTGCTAAGCCCTGTTCTGAAACTGTGCAATTCCCCGTGAGAAGGAGACCGCAAGGGCCCCAGAACCTCATTCCAGGGTGGAGACCAAACTGGCCTGAGCCCTGCCACTGACCGGAAGGCCGACCTCTCCTGTAACCTTCTGCGATTGCCGCACAGAAGACCGGATCAGCGGAGCACTGTTCCATGAATACACTGATTCATGGTTATTACCTTTGCTGATGCTGGTGTGAATGCATATGTATGGGTAGAAACAAGAATATGTGTGTTTAGATTAAGTCCACTGTTTTGTAGTTGGTATTATCTGTCCTCTAGTATACTAAATCTTCCTTACCCTTCTTCCTTGCCATCTTACTAAATCCTCCACCCCTATCTAACGCTACCCACGACACTCCCGCTCACCCTCCTTGTGTGTGTTGTTCTGCCCTACAGAGCTACGGATAACTCTGGTGACACTACCCCCTCGATTAGAAGGCTCAGGACCCATTCGGCACAGAGGGGACCCTAGCCATAGGTCAGGGGAGGCTGTCGGAATATCTTTTCCAGAGTAGAGGTGTCTGGCTTTTGATTTACAAGAGTAGAACCCCTGCTTTGGAAACGTCTTTTATTACCGTAATTGCACCTTTCTTATCTCTCTCTGCACCACAAATAGGCACATACACCCACTCACACTAGGGAATTATGGCTAGCCCCCTGACACCCGACAACCCTTTTTTCTCAACCACTCCCTCCCCGGATGGAGATATACCCCCAGCCCTCACGCCCAACTCCCTGGGCCCCAAACACCCCGGACCACGATGGACCATTCAGAGTACTTAAATTGGTGCTCTGAACACCTCCTGAGGGAATTTATCAGCCGCGATCCGGGATTACACCAGAAAGCCATGCAGTGGAGTCGCGCCAACCTGGAGGAGCTGTTCCATACACAGAGGGGATTACTACAAGAGTTGAACCAACCCCACCGGGAAGACCGGGAGCCCAGCGCCCTGGCCGGGATCGCAGTGACGATGGCTTACTCATGCCAAATTGTGCTGAACAGAGAACGGAATACAGAGCACGAAACCAGGCAAAACCAAGGGACATACCAGATCCAGCTCATGGAACTGGAGCAGCGGCTGCAGACCCTCTGCCAACAGCGAGACGAGAACCTCCAGGAAACACAGAGGCTACAAGGAGTGGTGGAACAGCAAAGACGGGACTGGGACCAAGAGAAACGGGAATGGGGTGATGCGCACCATGACGTCCGACATGCAAGGGATGCCCTGGAAGCCCAAACGAAGGAGCTCCAAGCCACGGTCAAAGCCAAAAAGGAGATGGAGGACCTCCTTCACTGGCACACACAGACACTGGAATCCACCAGACGGGAAGCAGACATGGCGCGGGCCACAGCTCACACCCTCCGCACACGGATACAGGCACAGGAAGAAGAGATGAAAAGATTGAACAGGCGTACAGGAGAACTGACAGAGTCCCCTCAACGGTCCGTCACGGCTGACTCACCGCCTCGGTCCCTGTGGCATGAAGAGGGAAATTGGAATGCCCAAGACAGGAGCACCAGGGGACAGTATACAACCAGGCCCCCACTCATGATTCCAGTGGTCAAGACGTCCCCACACAGACCCCCCCGAACAGTGACCTGGACGCCTAGCCCACCCAGATCGGATCCCTACCGTGCCTGGGACACAGCACCCCCAGCATTGAGGCACTGGCCATCACACCCCTCTGCTAACCAGACCACACACAGCCCTCCACAGAGACCCAGCACCCTACCTACCGGGGACAGCGCACTGACACAAGTGAGAGTCTCACCTAGACACTATGCGGTGGCTAACATCCATCCAGCGCCACCACAAGTGCAATGCCTGACACCTTCACCCATGACCCAATCAACCCGATGCGCCATTCCTCCCACAGACCCCCAGGGACCCCAGGAACCCCCACCACCCCACCATCACCATAGCTACTGAACTACCATCAACCCACACCACACCCCCACAACTCAGAAGCAACAACCATGAAGAACACGGTGTATAAGGCAGCATGGACCATAACCCCATTTGACCCCCAACAAGGACACGGCGACATTGAGGCCTATTTGATGGAAGTACGCCAGCAGGTTAATTACCTGGGACTTCTGAATGAGGACAGCAAGATAACCCTCATAACCCAGTCTCTGGCAAAAGGCCCCAAGGACTGGGCCTTCCATTACATCAGCGAACACCACCCCACATTTGACCAGTTTTGCCACGAACTATGCCGAAAATACCAAGCCCCCACCAGCGCTTTTGCAAAAATTAAAGCGCTCATGGACAACAAACAAGGCTGACAAGAAAGCACAAGAGATTTCTTTGATGGACTCAACCAGGGTTACACAAGAAATCTGCCCCCACAGGATTACAACCCCAACTTTCTCAGAGAAGCCTTCCTGGACAACCTACACGACGACATTAAAGGCCTTGTTATGGCAATGGCTACAAAAACAACATCCATGCCAGAGATAGTGAGCCACGCCCAACAGATATGGCTCGGCATGGGCAAAAAGAAGCTAGAACAGCGAAAGACGACGGAAGTCCTGGCAATTAAATCCGCACAACAGGGATTAAATCTAGAGGGAACATCACCCCACCACCCCATGCCAACTCATCCACCACACAACCCTAGATCTCCCCAGCCCCCTAAGAGAGACTGCTTCCACAACGGCACAGAACACCTACGACACAACTGAGGACATTGTAATCCCCCCTAAGCCTTCGAACCCAACGATCAGAATTTGCCCATTAACTCGTAGAGGCCCCACACACAGACCTTACACTATGCTGCAGATCGACCAAACCTTTAATGTAGAGGCTTTGCTGGACACTGGCGCTGAAATTTCCCTCATGACTCACACGCTCTTTGAAGCCATGCAGAGGACCAGGGAACGCACAGGGCACACCCTACAGCTCAAGGAAAGCGAACTGAACTTCAGGGCGTATGGCAGCAACCAGCCACAAAAGCTCAAAGGAGTGATTGAACTACCCCTAACCTTTGAAGGATTGTCCAAAACCCACCCCCTTTACGTGGCATCACATGACCAACCTATACTTTTGATAGGGATGGATCTACTCAGCCGCCTAAAGCCCATTATGGACTGCGACAAGGACATTCTCTGGGGCCACAAACCGGAAGCGGACCACTACGTTCATGGGCCCACAAAAGCCATTTGTGCATGCACACTGGGTTGGGTGTTCCCCGACAGCCATGAAGCTGGCAGCAACCCCGATGCCCTGATGATCAAGTCCCCTATGCCTCCCAATGACAGGAACTACCCCACCCTACAGGAGGCACAATACGTTTTTGGGCCGGAGACCGGGGCTCCAACCCCCACAGACATGCTGGCTGCTCAAAGACCCCGGCCCCAGAGCCTAACGACTGATGCCCCCTCGCAAACCCCCACTCCTGTCGGCCCCCATGTTAGAGCCTCAAGCAATGACCCCCCATCCAACTCCAAACTGAACGGCGCCCACACACACCTCCGGGGACAGGCAGGAACAGCCAGCCAAAGGCATGCGGACAAGCCACATGGAGACCGGGTCGCCCCAACCGCTGCACTATCGGTTCAAGACGTCACTACCCCCACCCTTCCTCACACCCACTACCCCAACCTCAAACCTAACCTGGACTCAGACCTACTACAACTGATCCAAGCACAGGTAAACTTATACTCAAGAGGTTCATCTGACTGCGGCAAAACCACCCTACATGAAACTGCTATTCCCACGGGGCGCAACGCTCACCCAGTGTATATCCGACAGTATCGCATTCCCCTTGCCGCCCACGAGTCTGTCCAAACCACCGTTATGGACCTCCTCCACACAGGCATTATTCGGAAATGCAACTCCACATACAACAGCCCCATTTGGCCAGTTCTCAAAGCCTCAGGAAAGTGGCGGCTCACAGTGGACTACAGGCAACTTAATAAACAAGTCTGCCTCTCACGCTGGCCCATGGCCTACCTGGACGAAACACTGACAAAAGTCCAGAATGCTGCATACTTCACCAGCTTGGACATCTCCAATGGGTTCTGGACAATTCCAGTCCGCGAAGAAGATCAGCATGGCCTTTTCATTTAACAATGTCCAGTACACCTGGACAGTCACCCCCTTCGGCTATGCAAATTCACCTGCTGAATTCAACATCTTTCTCCACAAAGCCATACCGGACGTCAACTCTAGGAACATCGCCATCTACGTAGATCACATCCTCATGTGGAGCGACTCTTGGACAGCACACCGAGAGCTGCTCTCGTATGTCCTCACCCGACTCTCAGTAGCTGGCGCCAAAATATCACTGGACAAAGGACAGTGGTGTAAACGGGCAGTCAACTACCTGGGCTTCCAAGTCGGACAGGAGGGCATCATACCTCAACTAAACCGCACCCTAGCACTCCAAACATTGCCTGCACCAACAACCCTCAAGCAGCTCCGCAGCTTCCTGGGTATTTGCAACTTCTCCCGCCATTTTGTAGCGGACTATGCAAAAATCGCCCAGCCACTCACTCGTCTCCTGAAAAAGGACACTCCATGGCACTGGGGCCAAGAACAGGACGTGGCGATGCGAACGCTTAAAGACTCCATTTCGGCCGCCCCAGACAAAACCAAACCTTTCATACTGGAAACAGCCTTCACACCGCTCAACATCAGCGCGGTCCTTAAGCAGCAGCAGGATCAACAAAAGAGGGTGGTATCATACGCTAGCAAATGCCACAGCCCTGTAGAACAAAGGTTCACAGATTATGAGAAGGCTCTGTTTTCGGCTGTATGGGCTATCCAACAATACAGAAACCTAGTCTGTGGAGCAGAAATTATTCTGGAAACCTGCCATCAGATACTCATTTACCTCACTAGCGACAAACTCAGAGAGGGCAAGGTCACCAACGCCCGGATAGCTAATTGGATTCTCGCCACGGAAGGGCTTTCATTGCAAGTGAAATATGCTAAAAGCAAAAAACAATGCTGTAGCCGAAGGACTGGCCGCACTGCACGACTGTGCATCACTGCCACACCAACCCTCAGAGGAACCCCCACCAACTGATTTACCCGGGCTCGCAAACCACCAAAGTTTCTCAGACTTACTTTGTCCGACCTTCCCAAAGGTCTACG
Organism: Synaphobranchus kaupii; assembly: GCA_029718625.1. Taxonomy (NCBI): domain Eukaryota; kingdom Metazoa; phylum Chordata; class Actinopteri; order Anguilliformes; family Synaphobranchidae; genus Synaphobranchus; species Synaphobranchus kaupii. The sequence continues at coordinate 61,417,165 of CM056376.1, read as the reverse complement.
TCGACAGGTCCGCCCACCGCAAAACGGGCACCCTGGGTGCTGGCGTAGGCTTAGTCTGGACAAACTGTGATCTGCCACCACAAAAATTCTAACTGGGCCCCAAATCCAGCCAGTATGCCGAACTGGCCTCACACAAGCGGCAGAACACAACTATGAACACCTGGTTATTTGCACAGACTCGGATTACACAGTCCGTAGCTTCATTGATTACCTACCTCACTGGCTGACAAATGACATGAAAAAGTCAGATGGTAAACCAGCAGCCCACACGGAACTGTTCATAGTCATACAGCACCTCCTGGACACAACCAACCTCACGGTTTTCTGGAAGAAAATCCCAGGTCACTCCAAACTGGATGGCCCGGACAAAGCAGGCAATGATCGGGCCGACCCCTTGGCAAAAGAGGGAGTATCTACGGGTCAACCATGGGAGTTCTGCAATCCAGCCTCGCAGTTCTCGCAGCCTACAGACAACTCCTCTGTGACAATCGGCACCTCCGAACTCAGGAACACACAGCGGGAAGCTGACACCCCGCCGTTCCCGCAACCCCGAGCTCAGGTGGACGTTGTGACCCACAGCAGCGCCAAGGCGCCAGACCCTCACAATCCATCAAACTCCAACAGGATTACCCTGATCACACCAGAGGCCCATAATGACCTGGTGCAAGCACAAGAGAAGGACCAGGCCTTAACACACCTTATAAGAATTTTCCAGGACACTATCTCGGTGGCTGACAGCGGTGACCTCATAAATGACGCATACTTCCAGGCGCTCTGGAAACAGAAGGAAAGGCTGTCCCTTCGAGATGGCCTACTAACCTTTAAAGGGACAAACGACCAGCACTGCCGTTGGGTGGTTCCCCGCCAATGGAGAATCACCATGATGCAACATGCCCATGACGAGCCCTGCGGGGGACACCGAGGGGAACAGTCCACCATCAGCATGTTACGCCAAGTGGCATACTGGCCCAAGATGTGGACTGATGTGAAGGACTATGTGAACAGCTGCCTCACCTGCTGCAAGTTCCAACCCGTGTTGCCACGACACAGAGCCCCACTCCAGTCAACCCCAACCACACAGCCATGGTCCCACATTCAGATTGACTGGATAGGCCCCATCACCCGATCCAGTAGGCGGAACTAATACGCTCTGACGGTAACAGACATGTTCACCAAATGGGTAGAGTGTCTCCCTGCACCACGGGACACCGCAGAGTCCACAGCCGTCCTCCTCATGAATCATGTCTTCACTCGTTTGGGTCTGCCACAGTGTGAGAATTCTGATCAGGGTACGCATTTCACATCCACATCATGGCCCTTATCAGAGCTGACTGTATCCTACACACAACACTATTCCATTACGAAGTTACCCATAGAACCGAGGGTCTCCTTAATCACAGTGCCTGAGAATTCTGTGATCCATGTCGGTGACACGGCCCTGTACCATTTAGATCATGGAACCTACCAGGCCGAGGTAGAAACCATAGATGTTTTCCAAGGCCAGGAGCTGGAGATCACAGAGGAATTGGAGGAACTATTGGCGAAGAAGGACATGCACACCCTACAGGTGACCGTAAAGAGACAAGGCATCACCTATGACCTCCCCAGGAGGGACGGAGCTGAGAACCATATGGCTGGAAACTCCCACGCCATCCTGTCCTCGGCCAGCATGGCCCTCTTGGCCCTGATCCTGGTACTCCTTCATGCCCTATGGTCGCACCAGAAAATCCATGCCCTCTCCCTCCAAGTAAACCAATTACCCACGAGGGTAGTCTATCAGGCTAACGCACCAGACCCTGTCCCCTCAAGAGTTAGTTTCCAGCCATACTAACAGAACCCCACTACTTGCTCAGATAGGAACACCCACACCTAATTATACGCGCACCTGCTCATGCACCAACACCAGCAAAACAACATCCACTATGAGAGAGAGATGGGAGGAGTGCACTCTGTGCCCCGAAAGCACCCCTGAACCCTGTGTCCCCCAGATATCTGCCATGTTGCATGACCTCGCGAATTAGCTCGCCGCTAATTCGGGAGGCCATAAAGAGGGAGTGTAGGACAATTATCATTCTGTTTGTCCCTCCCCAGTTCTCTTCCTGAGAAAAAAACATTTTGACTAAACATGAGATTTTCGCACAAACAGTTGCGTATGATCATAATCTAACCCAAAACATCGATTTTCAACGGGAAAAGTCAGTTTTTGACTGCAGTATCACTTTGAGGCCTACCTTCAAACTCAGTGCCTCTTTGCTTGACATCATGGGAAAATCAAAAAAAATCAGCCAAGACCTCTGAAAGAAAATTGTGGACCTCCACAAGTCTGGTTCATCGTTGGGAGTAATTTACAAATGGCTGAAGGTACCACGTTCATGTGTACAAACAATAGTACGCAAGTATAAACACCATGGGACCACGCAGCCGTCATACCGCTCAGGAAGGAGACGCGTTCTGTCTCCTAGAGAGGAACGTGCTTTGGTGCAAAAAGTGCAAATCCCAGAACAACAGCAAAGGACCTTGTGAAGATGCTGGAGGGAACAGATACAAAAGTATCTATATCCACAGTAAAACAAATCCTATATCCACATAACCTGAAAGGCTGCTCAGTAAGGAAGAAGCCACTACTCCAAAACCGCAATAAAAAAGCCAAACTACAGTTTGCAACTGCACATGGGGACAAAGATCTTACTTTTTGGAGAAATGTCCTCCGGTCTGATGAAACAAAAATTTTACTGTTTGGCAATAATGACCATCATTATTTTTGGAGGAGAAAGGGTGAGGCTTGCAAGCCGAAGAACACCATCCCAACCCTGAAGCACGAGTGTGGCAGCATCATGTTGTGGGGGTGCTTTGCTGCAGGAGGGACTGGTGAACTTCATAAAATAGATGGCATCATGAGGAAGGAAAATTATGTGGATATATTGAAGCAACATCTCAAGACATCAGCCAGAAAGTTAAAGCTTGGTCGCAAATGGCTCTTCCAAATAGACAATGACTCAAAGCATACTTCCAAAGTTGTGGCAAAATGGCTTAAGGACAACAAAGTCAAGGTATTGGAGTGGACATCACAAATTCCTGACCTCAATCCAATCGAAAATTTGTGGGCAAAACTGAAAAAGCATGTGCGAGCAAGGCGGCCTACAAACCTGACTCAGTTACACCAGTTCTGTCAGGAGGAATAGGCCAAAATTCCAGCAACTTATTGTGAGAAGCTTGTGGAAGGCTACCTGAAACGTTTGACCCAAGTTAAACAATTTAAAGGCAATGCTACCAAATTCGAACAGAGTGTATGTAAACTTCTGACCCAGAATGACCCGGAATGTGATGAAAGAAATAAAAGCTGGCAGCAATATGTCAATGGTAGCTTACATATGGCTACTCAAGAGAAGGGTGTTTTCAGTAGGATGTTTTCACACTAATATAACCACAGTAATAAAGAAAATATGTCTATACATAGGTCTCTGTTATCTCTCAGTCAGCCAACGCAAACTAGAGACAAAATATATAGCTTATAGCTTGTGTGTTCGTGCATTTTTCTGTCTGTCTTTCTCCCTTCTGTCCGTCTCCTCTCTGTACTCTGTGCAGGCCTGTGGCCTCTGACCCACTTACATCCCAGGCTCAAGGCCATCTTATCGCTAGAGAGCCAGAAGAGACACTCCTGAAAACAAGACGACTCTCAAAGACCAAATAGTTATTGATAACTGTTTTGTGTGACGTTAAGGGCTGGGGGTCACTGTGCGCTCATCCAATATGCATGCTACATGATAAGCTAACCAATCATTGTACTATATGCTAATATGTAACCATGTACCAATCAGAGATAGAATTATGTATGTTGTTATATTCCTATGTATTAACTATGCACCAATCAGAAGTATGTATTAGTTTGATTAAGATAATCTATGGATTAGTTTGATTAAATATGGCGGAGACTGCCTCAGTCTCTTCAGTTCATGCTTGACCACCTTGTATGTGCAAGTACTGGACTCTTTCTGCAGAAAAATAAATCCTTTTCTTCTTGGATCTACCTGGTCGTGCCTGGTCATTATGAGGAGAGAAATTCCTCTGCTCAACACTACCATTGATATTCCATATCTACTGTACATTATATAGCCAGGACTTTTTGTCCATAAAAGCATAAACTGGTGTGTCATCGAGTGCGGCCAATGGGTTTAAGAGTTTGAGAGGAGGTTGAGTGGGAACCATAGGCTTATTAGTTTTACACTTCCCTCTTACCACAAATTCATCCTGCTGCGAGGGATGCAATATCGTGGCATAATGGCAGTAATATCGTGATTGATAAGAATGGGTGGTGTTACAGCAATATATAGATTGGTTAATTTAGCAAATATTTATTTCATACAGTGCAATTACATCAAATAGCGACAAGACATCAGTATAAGAGCAAATATTAGCTACATACCGACACATGGTCAGTGTTTGTGCATATGTATAAAACTGATTCATTCAAACTTTCTGTGTTCAGCTTGACACCTGACATATACATTATCAGTACAATATGTCCTTATACACCTACATCAGTTTGCTGAAGGCACATTATAAAAATTTTATCTCTGATTCATACTGAAATTAAGTTCTTGAAAGTAATGTATAGAAACATTGTTTTTAGAACGGGACCATTAACACACTCTTCTAACCTCAAATACTCATGCTGAGGTAGCCATTAGGAGCTGGCAGTGCTAGAATAACTAAGGTTATATCTGCTGAGCCTCGCCTGTGAACAGTGGCCTGCTACGCGTGTAGCCGAGTGCTCACTAAGGTTGAAGCCATATTCCCCTTTTTCTATTTTTTTTCCATATTCTCCTCGGGTTCTGTGCAGCGTCCACATACGTGCACGCGCCTGTAGCTATTTCCTTTGTCAGCCCCACAACGCGTGCTCACATACACGCACATTCCTTTACCCTTTTTCTCCCTTCTTCATTTTCCACTTATAATCCACATTACCCATCATTTAATAGTTTTAGTTATTTAGTTGTGTGATTTAAATACCTGCTTTACAATAAACGCCGTTTTATTGTACCGATGGTCTCGTCTTAATGTTATTTAAGTGTTGAATCAAGCCATTTCACTCCATGAACTCCTTGATGTTGATCCTTTAAATTAAATTACTGTTGTTATTAGTCTTAACCATTAGGTAAAGACTATAGACCCTCGTTGGTTTAATAAAAAGTTTGGATTACATTTGGTTATAATAAATTAAAGAAATTCTGGGATCTGGAATTAAAATGAACTGAGACTGATTAAAACGATTTAACTATTTTTCCCCTACACTTAGACCTGATCAACATCACTACTAAAAAAAAATACTATCCAAAATCTACAAGATAATTTCCACGTCCGAACTAACAATATCCATCCCTTCAGAAAAATGGGAACAAGACCTGCAGATCATCCTTGATGCCGACTTCTGGACCCAAATCTGCAAAAACATCTTCTCTATATCTACCAACACAAACATCCAACTCATACAAGATTATTCATAGAGTACACTACATGATGAAAAGGATGTTTAAAATGGGTTTTATAGATTTTGAAACTTGTCCGCCCTGCACACAAAACACCACAGACAGCTATATGCACGCCACATGGGACTGCACACCAATTAAACAATTCTGGCGGGACATCACTGACAACCCTCTCTCTTCTTTTAGGCTGCCCACTATCCCCTCCACTCTGCTTACTAAGAGACATATCCAACATCAACATAAACAACACATACAGTAGAATACTTTCCGTAGCCCTAATCATCGCCAAGAAAACCATCCTCATGAACTGGAAATCAAGGGAAAAAAATCAATATTACACTTTGGAAAAACCTACTAATCGAATACATATTGGAAAAATTATCTGCCGCTATCAAAAAACAAACCGCTGATTTTAACACAATCTGGAGTCCATTCATCTGTATCTTAAATCCCTAATAATAGTACCGATTTCCAGGGGCGGATCTAGACATTTGAAACACCAGGGGCTCAGCCCCTAAAGAGAATGTGTGATGTCCACGCACGCAGTGCGCGCCGATTTTTTAAAAACAATTACTTTGTTAATTGATCGTCCTGTGTTCTCTGCCTCCCTGCCTTGCTGTGCTCCTCCTGTGTTCTCTGCCTCCCTGCCTTGCTGTGCTCCTCCTGTGTTCTCTGCCCCCCTGCCTTGCTGTGCTCCTCCTGTGTTCTCTGCCTCCCTGCCTTGCTGTGCTCCTCCTGTGTTCTCTGCCCCCCTGCCTTGCTGTGCTCCTCCTGTGTTCTCTGCCCCCCTGCCTTGCTGTGCTCCTCCTGTGTTCTCTGCCCCCCTGCCTTGCTGTGCTCCTCCTGTGTTCTCTGCCTCCCTGCCTTGCTGTGCTCCTCCTGTGTTATCTGCCTCCCTGCCTGGCTGTGCTCCTCCTGTGTTCTCTGCCTCCCTGCCTGGCTGTGCTCCTCCTGTGTTCTCTGCCTCCCTGCCTGGCTGTGCTCCTCCTGTGTTCTCTGCCTCCCTGCCTGGCTGTGCTCCTCCTGTGTTCTCTGCCTCCCTGCCTGGCTGTGCTTTCCCAAGCCAACGATGGAAAAAATGCCCGCTGTCCATCAAGAAAAGATATAATTGTTTTAAAATAGAGTATAATAATATGCAAGTCAATGCTACTATAATGACTGATTGACAGCATAACATTATCCCATTACAGGGCTCTGCACTTACTTTTTTTGTCAGGAGCACATGTGCTCCTAAATGAAAACATTTAGGGGCACAGTGAAAAGAAACTAGATAAACAAGATAACAGTGATGGTGAGATTGGTGATGGGCACTACATGTTATACAGGGCATAATTTAGCCTATATTAGGCAGGGCATAACATAAAGGCCACCTCTAACCCATTGACCACAGGCCATGCCATTCTCCTGTCATTCCACCCGAAAGTGCGTCTTTTTTATGCAGAGCCTATGTAATACAGTAACGTTAGACAGTTAGCTGTTAACAAAGCTTCGGTTTTAACAGAGGAATGGCCATTTTTATGCAACGTTAACCACAACGTTCGTCATGTCAACACAGACTGACAATAGCTAACTTAGCTACCGTTATCTGACTTAATAATGTGCGAATATTAACGTTAGCTAACGTTAACTTACGTAAATTAATGCACACACGGCTCCGGTAACGTTAGCCACCCACCACAGGAAAATGTTTCAAGTTCAATGTAGAAACAAATATCGACACAATGAATTTGCTGTCTAGCTATAATAGATATCTAATGTTTGTAATATGTTAACATTACCTTTTTCATGTTGGCTTGGCTTTAACGTTAGCTAGTCATTACTGAAAGGTGTGCACTGCTGCTGGACTCGAGATGGGGGGATGGATGGGTGTGGAAAGTGTGGTGTGAGTGCGTGAGAGAGGCGGGGATAACGTTAGCTACGTTGACTTGACACCAGAGATGCAGTGGCTGTATGTGCTCATTCATCGCACAATATGTATGTACAGTGCATCCGGAAAGTATTCACAGCGCTTGACTTTTTCCACATTTTGTTCTGTTACGGCCTTATTCCAAAATTGATTAAATTCATTTTTTCCCTCAAAATTCTACACACAACACCCCATAATGACAATGTGGAAAAAGTTTTTTTGAGATTTTTGCAAATTTATTAAAAATAAAAAACAAAAATGTATCATTTACATAAGTATTCATACCCTTTGCTTTAACGTATTTTTAAAGTATCATATTTCATATTTGGTCGCATATCCTTTACATGCTGTTACTTCCTGAAGTCTGTGACCATCAACATCAAAAAAACTGTCGATATCTTATTTTCAGGTACTGTTACAAGCGATACTATAACCTCTCTGCATTTGAATGGATCTCTATGGAAATTGGGGGGTGAGACTAGATTCAGCTGTAAATTACACTGGTACAGTATGGAACACATGGCTGGCTAAATGGCTGTAAGTTATCAAGGGTCTGAGCTATTAAACGAGCCCCAAACCATCACTCTGTTGCCAGATATGGAGTAGATGTGGATGGATCACTGCAAGGGTTATTTCTCCGGACTCATTTTCCTATAGAAATCTATGGGGGAAAAAGTCAGGAGAAACAACCCTTAAAGTGATCCATCCACATCTACTCCATATCTGGCAACAGAGTGATGGTTTGGGGCTCGTTTGATAGCTCAGACCCTTGATAACTTACAGCCATTTAGCCAGCCATGTGTTCCATACTGTACCAGTGTAATTTACAGCTGAATCTAGTCTCACCCCCCAATTTCCATAGAGATCCATTCAAATGCAGAGAGGTTATAGTATCGCTTGTAACAGTACCTGAAAATAAGATATCGACAGTTTTTTTGATGTTGATGGTTACAGACTTCAGGAAGTAACAGCATGTAAAGGATATGCGACCAAATATGAAATATGATACTTTAAAAATACGTTAAAGCAAAGGGTATGAATACTTATGTAAATGAGAAATTTAATATTTTTATTTTTAATAAATTTGCAAAAATCTCAAAAAAACTTTTTTCACATTGTCATTATGGGGTGTTGTGTGTAGAATTTTGAGGGAAAAAAAATGAATTTAATCAATTTTGGAATAAGGCAGTAACAGAACAAAATGTGGAAAAAGTGAAGCGCTGTGAATACTTTCCGGATGCACTGTATGTATTACTAATATAATTTTAAAATAATTTGGCAGTAAAATAGAGCCGTGGCTAAAGAAAAGAGACCCGTGGCTATAATAGCCAGGCCCTAGAACCGCCCCTTCCGATTTCACTCATCACCTTTTTGCCTGTACACTATCCACACTAAACATGCCCCCCCCCCCCCTCTACTAGCTCCCTTTAATCTATCCCACTTTTCTGCGGGAAAAAAAACAAAAAAACATTTCATTATTATTATTTTATTTCTACATTATTACATCTCCCCTTATCCCCTTTTTGTCTTTGTTTTTTGTCGTTTTGTCTTGTTTTATGACACTTTGTTTGCTTAACTTTACTGTTTACTTAATTTAGTTTACCCTCCCTCAGAGATACTCCAGCACAAAACGTTTTTTTTGTACATAACTCTATAAAAATAAAGTTGACCTCCGAAGAGGGGGGGGCGGTGGCGGGACCCCGCATTAAAAAAATGAAAACTAAAAAATTCTTCAATATGAAATGAGTCAGGAAAAACAACCCTTAAAGTCATCCATCCATATCACTGTCCGAATACTTTTGGAGTGCACTGTATATACTGTATGTAAAGTTGGTGTCCTCTATTATAGCGTCTTCATGTTTGCCAATTGGTGCTTATGCTGCTTGGACCCGGGGAATCACTGCTTGCAGCTATATTTTATTTATTTATTTTGTTCCATATTTATTACCTGAAACTGTGGTGGCTTCTGGTCAGTAGTTGGGGTGTCGCAGTTCTCCACCGGTGTATCATAATTTGCATTTTTAGATTTCTTTTTCTTCTTACTTTTCTTCTCTGATACTTGTTCCAATTGTAATTGTGGTCTATCCTCCTTCAGTAAATGGAAATGGATGAATTATATATGTATCCCATTCATGCCTATCCCTAAATGAACATGTATATAACCACTGCACAAGTTTTGTTTACCAAAATCTGGAAAAATAAAAATAATACCCTAATGAAACAAGGCAGAGCAGACAGTCTAATAAAACTAAGATTTGCTAGTGTATCATGTGCATCATGCAACATGCAAAATGTCATATTCCTCCCTGGTACTATTTGCACAGACATAGCTTGTAACATAAGATGATTTTTCTTCTACATGCAATGCAATCAGTCTTATAACAGCTAGCTAGCTATTAACTGTACATGACCTATGCTAGGCTATTTTTTAAATTTATTTAACCTTTATTTAAATTAAAAAAATATATAACCAGGTAAAGTCTCATTGAGATTAAAATCTCTTTTACAAGACGGACCTGGCCAAGAGGGCAGCATAAAACACATAAACATCAATAAACATTCATACAAATACAAAACATTAAACACAGATTATACAGTTAAAAGTCAGGCTCAGGATTGCATAATGTCACGGTTAAGCACAAAGACAATGTCCAATACTACCACATTCTAAGTCCTTTAAGACTGAAGCAAATTCACCATAAGAGATCAATTTAAGTCCCCTTCTTACATCTTTGCAAGTCACTGTGGGAAACCTAACTAAAATGGCACTTTGCTATAATATGGCCTTGATATCAAAATTCATATTCATAGGTAGGAATATGGTTTTCATTACAAACCAAGGATGACAGTAGGGCTGGGTGACATATTCAATATATATATATATATATATATATATATATATACAGTCAAGCCGGAAAGTCTCCCCACCCCTTTCACCTTCTCCACGTTTTATTACGTTACAGACATATAACGTAGATAGAGTTAATCTTTTGTCTCAAAATTCTACACAAAATAGCCCATAATGACAAAGTGAAAACAGGTTTTTAGACATTTGTGCTAATTTATAAAAAATCTAAATGTAAAATATCATATGTACACAAGTGTGCACACCCTTTGATATGACACCCAAAGGTGAGCTGAGGTGCATTTTGTTTCCACTGATACTGCTTGAGATGTTTCTACAACTTAATTGGAGTCCACCTGTGATAAATTCAATTGATTGGACATGATTGGGGATTGCCAACACCTGCCTATATAAGGTCCCACAGTTGACAGTGCATGTCAGAGCAAACTCCAAGCCATGGGGTGAAAGGAATTATCTGCAGACCTCAGAAACAGGATTGTGTCAAGGCATAGATCTGGAGAAGGGTACGGAAAAATCTCTGCAGCTTTACAGGTCCCAAAGAGCACAGTGGCCACCATCATTCGTAAATGGAAGAAGTTTGGAACCACCAAGAATCTTCCTAGACCTGGCCGCCCGGCCAAACTGAGCAATCGGGGAAGACGGGCCTTGGCCAGGGAGGTGAGCAGGAACCCGAGGGTCACTCTGACAGAGCTCCAGCGTATCCTTGTGGAGATGGGAGAACCTTTCAGAAGATCAACCATCCAGGCAGCACTCCACCAATCAGGCCTTTATGGTAGTGGCCAGACGGAAGCCCCTCCTTAGTAAAAGGCACATCACAGCCCGCTTGGAGTTTGCCAAAAGGCACCTAGAGGACTCTCAAACCATGAGAATCAAGATTCTCTGGTCTGATGAAACCAAAATGGAACTTTTTGGCCTGAATACCAAGCGTCACGTCTGGAGGAAACCAGGCACCGCTCATCACCTGGCTAATACCATCCCTACAGTGAAGCATGGCGGTGGCAGCATCATGATGTGGGGATGTTTTTCAGCAGCGGGAACGGGGCGACTAGTCCTGATAGAGGGAAAGATGAATGCAGCTAAGTACACCGAGATCCTTGAAGAAAACCTGCTCCAGAGCGCTCTGGACCTCAGACTGGGGCGAAGGTTTACCTTCCAACATGACGACGACCCGAAGCACACAGCCAAGAGAACAAAGGAGTGGCTTCGGAGAAAGTCTGTGCATGTCCTTGAGTGGCCCAGCCAGAGCCCAGACCTGAATCCAATTGAACATCTGTGGAAAGAGCTGAAAATGGCTGTGTACCGACGCCCCCCATCCAACCTGACGGAGCTTGCAAGGATATGCCAAGAGGAATGGGCAAAAATGTCCAGAAACAAGTGTGCCAAGCTCGTAGCTTCTTTCCCAAGATGCCTTGAAGCTGTAATTGCTGCCAAAGGTGCAGCAACCAAGTATTAGGCTAAGGGTGTGTACAGATATGTAACCCCTAAATAACCTATTTTTGTCAGTAAAATAAAATTGCATATTTTCTAAAAACCTGTTTTCACTTCGTCATTATTGGCTATTGTGTGTAGATGTTTGAGGCAAAAAATGAACTCAATCTATAGTATAAGTCTGTAACGTAATAAAACGTGGAGAAGGTGAAAGGGGTGGGGAGACTTTCCGACTTGACTGTATATATATTATATATTATATATTATATATATATATATATATTTTCATAAAAACAAAAATTATGTTCAAATGAGACCAATCACAGATTACAACTAAAGGTTCTTGCATCAAAATGAGAGTAGCCTATTTCAAAAATAAAACCATAGTAATGTAAATAACGATTCCACTCAATAAATTACTCAAATTCTTAATTCTGGTTAAGACAACTCTTTCCAATTTCAGTCCCAAATATCCTCCATCCTCTATTACTGATGATGAGTCAACATCTCAGGTTATACCGTATTTACACCATTTAAAAACAATACCTGGGAGGTCCTGGAGGTGGCAGCATTGATTTTCCTGGGAATGGTGTTCATTGGCAGCAGAGAGGCAACACTGGCCCAGGATGTTGCTGGCAGTTCAGAGCTGTGTAACACAAGTTGACCTGGGAACAACAGCTTCAGTGGTTATTTGCTGCAAAAACCTGGTTGGATTACCATAAATGTAACACTAATGCACATAATAGATATTGGGCTTGACCCATAAATGAAACATATTTTTGAAAACCTTTAGATGTCGATGGATTTTCTTCATTTTCACCTGCAGGACTGATGTGAAGGAAGCTTGTTTGTCCCTTTCTCGCCAATGTATTCTAAAAACAGGCAGGGATATAAAAAAGGTTTTTCTCCTGACATCTTCAAATGCATGAATAACATACTGCACATACCGCAGTCCATTGTTTGTCAATAATGTATGCAGAACTGTAATGACATTATGCAGCTTGCAATTATCATATGGAATGCACTCACCTTACTGGGGGATGGTGAACCCTGCCAATGCATTGTGGAGGAAGGCTGAACCTCCTGCTTATCAGAGGTTGTGGAACCCAGTTCTGGGAAATCTGACATATTAACTTTGAATGTGTCAGTATCTCTCTGCCAAGCTGAGTTTGTAGCAGATCTGGACCCGTTGGTAGCTGGAAAAATACCGAAATATGTCTGGCTAGGTTATACAAAACTTTGAATAGTGATACAGAAAGCCACCCCAACAATTGTTATAAAATATTCGAACAATAGCCTCCTTCCTCAATCCCACAAGACATCAAATTTGTCATATAGTGATATTTATTTCTCCAAAGGCAATTATATATTTTTTTAAATGATAAAATTATAAGATTTTGTCTGTATTGTTTGCCATTTATATTTGGCATTTCTGACATTTGTGCAGTGTAAATAACCTTGGAGGAGAGACCATCCACTTTCAGTAGTGCCTGGCTCCCAAAACCGACGTTGACGCCCGGAAGTGACTAGGCGCCTTGTTGACCGACGACGTGGCAGTAGTACCGACATTCGCCGTTTTGCTAGGGCATAGTATCGACGTTCGACGTTTTGCCAGGGCATTCGTCGGTTGACAATTCCCTCATCGGGCTATGAATTAACATATTAAAATAGGGCGGTCTTTGTTTTGCAGTGAGTGTTTTTACAACATGAAGACAAATTAAAGGTAACTTCTAACGTTGAAATGAGACACAGAGACAGCTAACTTTTTGGGCGTTTTGGGCTTCTTTTATTAGTGGTTAGCGAACCTATGTGCGAACGGTAACTTTTAACTTTGAAATGAGATACCCATATGCAAAAGGTCTGTAAAAATCATATATGATCATGCTTGTGAGGTTTTATAAAAATCATATGTTAATTAGCATTAGGCTATATAGCCTATTTGTATACAATTCTTAAGGCTACAATCCCTCAATGTTTTTATAGGCTAGGGAGTAGGCTACCATGTATGTTAGGGAACTATATAATTTAGTAAGAAATGTATGCTAGTTCTCTACCACATATTTATTTTGTAAGTAGGCTATTGTAGCTATATGGCATATGTGGTTTTTATAGGATTTTTACAGACATTTTGCATATGGGCAGAGACAGCTAACCTAGGTGTTTGGGCAGTTTTTATTAGTGTCACGCCACACAACATTCTATAGGTTAGCTAACGTATAGGCTATGTGCAGTCCTTTTCGAGAGAGCTTAATACACAAACAGTGATGGGTTTGTGCTACGTTGGCCGCTTCTCCACAATGACAAGTCAGTATATCAAACCGACCAGTCGCTTCCTCGCAACGGCGAGTCGCTATCAAGCCGACGAGGTGCTTCTCCTCAACGGCGAGTCGGTATCACACCGACGAGGCGCTTCTCCGAACTGGTGATAAGGTAAAACATTAAACATCTTTTCTGTGTACTGTTTTTAATTAAATACATGTAAAAGAGAATTTACAAATCACTGCTTTCTGCTTTTATGTGCACTTTAATCAAATCAGTATTTATTTATATAGCACATTTCACAACCAGTTGTCACAATACACTTCACAGAAAAACCCAGCCTAAACGCCCACAAGAGCAAGCCAAAGACAACAGTGGTAAGGAAAAACTCCCTGGTGTAAATAGGAAGAAACCTTGGGAGGAACCAGACTCAAGGGGGGAACCCATCATCCTCTGGTCGGCTCATGGTCTTAATGACCAGCGTGGTTCATGTTAATAGAATTAGCAGCAGCTGGATGACAGTCCAGATGTGGCAGCAATGATGGTGGGGAACCCCTAATCATACTGTCCAAACTTTTTTGGAATTGGGGTTTATAGCTTTGGACCAAGCTTGGTCTCTGCAGAAAGATCTGAGGAAAACCAGGGTTACATCGGTTTTTAATCCTGAAGTTCTTATAGGGGGCATGTTTATGAGCAATAGAATTAAATGCATGACAGAAATGGTCCAAAGCTAGGTCAGGATCAGGGATGCAACAAGTTCTAAATCAGTAAGTAATATAGATCTTGAAGAAAACCCTGTTCAACAAAATGTTTGAAATTTCATTTTGTAACAATAGGACTCATTGCTGGCCTCTTCAAAACAGTCCAGTGTTTTCCTGGTAACCATTCCTTTGTGCTTTTGGATGTATGTTTTGGGTCATTGTCCTGCTGGAGGACCCATGTTCTTCAATTCATGCATAGTTTTCTGGATTGCACATTTAATTCTAAAATGCCTTGGTACTCCTCAGATTTCTTGATTCCCTTAATACGTTCTAGGCCTACAGTATCAAAGGCAGCAAAGCAGCCCCACAACATTATGAACCTCCACCATATTTCACCGTAGGTAAGGTGTTCTTCATTTTGTTGCATTGCCAAATTTGGTTTCATCAGTCCACAGAACATTTTCCCAGAAAGATGTTGGTTTATCTAGGTGGGTTTTGGCAAAGATCAGTCGGGCCTTCTTATCTTTCAACAGTAGGGTCCTCCTTTGCCTTTGTCCATGAAGCCCGTCTTGGTTTAGTGTGCG
This sequence comes from Synaphobranchus kaupii, assembly GCA_029718625.1. Lineage (NCBI taxonomy): Eukaryota > Metazoa > Chordata > Actinopteri > Anguilliformes > Synaphobranchidae > Synaphobranchus > Synaphobranchus kaupii. Next base: position 61,401,935 of record CM056376.1, on the reverse strand, counting down.
GTGTATGGTATGGGTTGAAAAGATTACTCCAGATCTCTCCAGGTCACCCTTGTAGCCTTTTGAATTTTTATGTTTGGTGATCATAGTTTTTCTGATATCCTCAGAGAGCTCTTTTCTCTTCACCATTGTCACAAAGTAACAAGGAATCAGAATGGACTGCTTTCCATCTTTAAAACGTATCATTGGTTAATTTATATCATGTGACCATGTCCAATCTATCACGTGAGTCGAATTACACTACAAATAAGAATCTACAGGGGGTGGACAAAATATCAAAAACACCTACAAAAACTGAATATCTAGTAACCCATTGCCTTAAAAACAGATTCAATCGGTTTTCTGTTTACATTTTCTGAACTGTGTGTAGTGGGATATTGGCCCATTGTTCAAGAAGGAGTCTACAGTTATTTGAGGGATGAAGGTGGAGGAAATCTAGTTTGCACTCTGCTCTCCAGAACTTCCCATAAAGCTACAATTATGTTTAGATCTGGTGATGGTGCAGGCTATGGAAGGCATCTGACGTCATCCTCGTGTTCTTGGAACCATTCTTTAATATTTTCAGCAGTGTGTATGGGGGCGTTATCAAGTTAGAATATGGGGACATCATGAGTGAACAGTGTTTGCACCATAGGGTGCACCTGGTCTTGTAAAATGGTTTCATATTGTTTGCCCGTTACGCGTCCATGGAGAGCAATCATTGGACCCAATGAGTCCCATGAAATGGCTGCCATACCATTACAGAACTACCACCATACTGTACTTAACAGTTGGCAACAGACATTGTGGATTGAATGCCTCCTTAGGCTTTCTCCAAACATAAACCCGTCCAGATGTATTAGAAAGAGTAAAAGATGACGACTCGTCAGACCATATCACTTTTCTCCATTGCTCTGGGGCCCAGGTTTTGTGTTCCTTACACCATGTCATACATTTTTGTGCATTAGCCTTGGATACAAATGGTTTCTGAATGGCGGCCCTGCCATAAATACCAGCTTTGTGAAACAACGTACTGTTTTTGTTGAGACTGGTTCAGATATGTATTGATTCAGTTCTGTGGTGATTTTTAGAGCTGTAGTTCTGTGGCACTGGTTATTAGCAACTATCGTACCAAGTGTCCATCTGTCCCTGTCGGAGAGCTTTGACTTGCGGCCACAGTTCTTTTTTGCTGATGCTGTTTTTTGGTGTTGGGCATATGTTGTCATAATTTTTGACACTGTTCCCCTTGGCAACTTAACCCCTTGGCGCAGATGGCAAATTTCACCTATTTAGGGGGTGCTCTGTTTAAGGCTTTATAACTCCAGGTGTGAGCATCACATAAACTTGCTAAATGGCTTAAATGAAACAAGACAGGTGTACCATTTACAATACAAACTTAGATTTGTTTATTTTCATAATTTAAGTCAAAATAAAGTGCCACAAATGCAAAGAAACTTTGGAAAAATTTCTTTACATTTTTTAAATTTTATTTTGCTAAGAGCTACATAAGTGAAATCAGTAATATACACTACTCACAAAAAGTTAGGGATATTTGGCTTTCGGGTGAAATTTATGGAAAATGTAAGTTCACGCTACAGTGATATTATACGTATCATGAAAGTAGGGCATTTAAGTAGAAGCATGCAATGGTGATTTCCTCATCTCAAACAATTTATTGAAACAAAAGCCAACAACAGTGGTGGGTATACCACAACAAAAATGTCAATGTCTCAATAACTTGTCATGTGCCCTTGAGCATCAATTACAGCTTGACAACGACGTCTCATGCTGTTCACAAGTCGACTTATTGTCTGCTGAGGCATGGCATCCCACTCTTCTTGAAGGGCGGCCCTCAGGTCATTGAGGTTCTGGGGTACAGAGTTACGAGCCTCTACACGGTGAGTCAGCTGATCCCATAGGTTTTCTATGGGATTCAGGTCTGGAGAAAGTGCAGGCCACTCCATTTGAGGTACCCCAGTCTCCAGCAGCCTTTCCCTAATGATGCGACCTCGATGAGCTGGAGCATTGTCGTCCATGAAGATGAAATTAGGCCTGTGTTGTTCATGCAGGGACACAATGACTGGATTAATGATGTTATTCAGGTAGTATGGGCTTGTCACTGTACCATTCACAAAGTGTAGGGCAGTTCTGTATTGACTAGACACACCTGCCCACACTGTAACACCGCCACCACCAAAGGGTCGTCTGGTGACAACAGTGGCTGATGCATAGCGCTCTCCTTGACGTCTCCAACATCGTTGGCGGCCATCATTTCTGCTCAACGTGAATCGACTTTCATCAGAGAACAGCACTGAGGCCCACTGGTCGCTCGTCCAGCGTAAATGCTCCCTGGCCCATGCAAGACGATGACGCCTGTGCCTGGTGGTGTGGTCAGGTACCCTTGCAGGTCGTCTAGCACGCAGACCACGCTGATGTAAACGGTTTCGAATGGTCTGACGTGACACTTGGGTGCCTCTCACCTCCCTTAAATGTGCCTGGAGTTGAGTGGCATTCATCATCCGGTTCCGCAGGGCACTGTTCACAATGAAGCGGTCATCAGTGTGGGATGTGGCCAAAGGACGTCCACTTCTATGCCTTTCTGTGACTCTTCCAGTCTCTCTGTATCTCTGTTGCAACCTGCTGATGACACTCTGTGACACTCTAAGCTCAGTGGCCACTTCCCTCTGAGAACATCCTGTTTGAAGCCTCGCAATGGCGAGGTACTGTTGATCAATTGTTAGGTGTCGTCTTGGTCTCATGATGTCAAAATGTGAACAGCATGATGAAGAGGACTGTTTAAATACCAATTCTAATTGAACCAGGAAATGTATTGGTCGATTCATGGATCAAACACCTGTTGTGAATTTTGCCGTTCAGCTCCTTGTTAGAGAACAGCAAGTTGTGCAAAAAGTACTGAAACATTGAATAGTTGGACATGTGCATTCAAAAGTTTAGAGAAGGTCAAATTAATTTCACCTGTAAAGGTTATAGTGCATTTTAGGTTCATCCTGAAATTTCACCCGAAAGCCGAATATCCCTAACTTTTTGTGAGTAGTGTATATATACACATTTCCTGGATCACAAACTCCATGTCCACAAGTTTTGCAAAATCTGAGGATGATATGCAGAACTACTAAAGGTCTATGATGCAAAATATAGCAGTGTACCCTGTTGTCCATTAGTGTCTCCAAATCTATCCAAATGGATAAATTGTGCACTGCTCTAAATAAAATAAATTATGATATATTTAACTACAAATCAACAGTTTTGGCTCATAAAACTCACTTTTGCATAATTTCCAAATGGGAATTACTATATTTTCATCAGTATAGGGGGGTAGATATCTATGGGTCGAAAACCCCTATGCAAAACATGTCATAAAATTATTCATTATTGTATTATAAAGCATATAAATTTGCTCCTTCTGATGGCTTAAGATAAAAAACATACAAA